>VONZ01001420.1:0-148446 GCA_012976165.1 Labeo catla | reverse complement strand
CTGTCAAAAGGTAAGATTTTTAATTTTGTTTTTTTTTTTAAGTCTCTGCTGCACAGCAAGCCTACATTTATTTGATCCAAAGTACAGCAAAAAAAAAAGAAAAACTATGAAATATCTGAACTATTTAGAATACCATTTTCTGTTTAAAGATATTTTATAATGCAATTTATTCCTGTGATTTCAAAGCTGAATGTTTAGCATCATTACTCCTGTCACATGATCCTTCAGACAACTTAGATATTTGAGTTGAATCAACTTAAAATTTTAAGGCAGCTGGGTTACTTACCCATCTGTTAAGTTTAGCAAACACAAATATCTAAGTTGTTACTTAGTACAACTTAACATTTCAAGTTGAATAAATTTATTTTAGTTGACTGAACTTAAAATTTTAAGGCAGCAGGGTAACAAATTATTTTAAGCCGACACAACAAATTGTTTTTTATTTTTTACAGTGTATCCTGAAAAAATATACTCACATCAAATGTTGAACAGCAAATCAGCACATTATCATGATTTCTGAAGGATCATGTGACACTGAAGACTGGAGTAACGATGCTGAAAATTTAACTTCGATCACAGGAATAAATTACATTTTAAAATATATTCAAATAGAAAGCAGTTATTTTAAATAGTACAAATATTTTACTGTTTTTGCTGTACTTTGGATCAAATAAACGCAATCTTGGTGAGCAGGAGAGACTTCTTTAAAAAATATATGTATATAAACATTTTTGACTGGTAGTGTATATCTATACAGATGTCTATATTGTTTTAATTAATTTTTTATTAATAACTTAATTTTTTTTTTCTCGTTAATTTCAGTTCATTTAATTTCAAGTAACAAAGACTTTTAATGGTTGTAATGGTTAATGGTTTTTAAAGGTATAATTACCTTGCACGAAAGAAAGTTTTTCATAAAAGCATCAGTACCTGTTTGGTCATGAGCTTCTCAAACTCACACACAATCTCAGGCAGGCTGAGCCACTTGATGCCGGGCAAACAGTTGAGGAACAAACTTCCAGCTTTCATTAAGATCAGATCGATCTGCACCTGCTGCCTGATTCCTGGATGAAGGACCTGGTTAATGGAAAAAGAACTTAGAGAATTATGATTATATTAAAGCACCTACATAACAACAGAGAAAACCAATTTTAGTCCAGCACCTTGGTGGTTAAAATGGTTTTTGGAACATTATAGCTTTTTTTTTTTTTTTTTTTTTTTTGCTAGTATAATACAAGCTAAACAAGAATAACCATCTTCTAAAATTGCATCTTACAACATCTGCTCACCAAGCCTGCATTTATTTGATCCAAAATACAGCACAAGCAGTAAAATTTCAAAATATGCTTTCTATCTGAATATATTTCAAAAAGAAATTTATTCTTGTGATCAAAGCTGAATTTTCAGCATCATTACTCTAGTCTTTAGTGTCACATGATCCTTCAGAAATCATTCTAATATGCTGATGTGCTGTTTAAGAAACATTTTTATTATTATTATTATCATCAATATTTAAAACAGTTGAGTAAATTTTTTTTTCAGGATTCTTCGTTAAATAGAAAGATCCAAAGATCAGCATTTATCTGAAATAAAAAGCTTTTGCAACATCATACACTATGCCATTCAAAAGCTTGGAATCAGTATAATTATAGAAATTAATATTTTTTATTTAGCAGGGATGCTTTAAATTGATCAAAACTGATAAAGACATTTATAATGTTACAAAAGATTTCTATTTCAGATAAATGCTGTTCTTCTGAACTTTCTATTCATCAAAGAAACCTGAAAAAAATAACATCATAAAACATAATAATAATAATTATAAACGTTTGAGCAGCAAAATAGAATATAATGATTTTTAAAGGTTCATGTGACTGGAGTAATGATGCTAAAAATCCAGCTTTGAAATCACAGGAATAAATTACATTTTAAAATATATTCAAATAGAAAAGGGTTATTTTAAAAAGTAAAAATATTTCAAAATATTACTGTTTTTTCTGTACTTTGGATCAAATAAATGCAGGCTTGGTGAGCAGAAGAGACTTCTTTTAAAAACATAAAAAAAATCTTACAGTTTAAAAAAAATTTTGACGTAGAAGACTTTTAAATAAAGAAAAACAAAACAATCAAGAATAGATAAAATTTTCAAGATTAAATAAATAGAATTAGCTTATTTTATATGAAAAACAATGGTGAAAAATAGCAATTTACAGGTAGTAAAAATACCAAAATAAATGCATAAATTTAATGTATTTTTTGAGAAAATGGAAGAGAAGCACTTCCAAGTCATTTTATCTAGATAGTCTGATGTAATTCTGTGACAAAATAGAGTATATTATAAGGGGAAAAAACAGAATAGCCAAAACACTCTCAGAAGAATATAAATAAACATCCTGAAAAACAAGAAATGTCATTTAAAACCTGTTTTATCTTAATATTCTGTCTGTGACAAAAGCAAAAAAATACAAAATGAAAAAACAATAAAAAAAAAAAATTAAAATGATATTTCAAAAATAAAGGTTGGCAGAACTTCACTGGGAATTGACTGAATTATGAAATATACACAAAAATATGCAAATTAATCCAAATGGTCAGAAGGGACTGGTTTAAAAAGTAAGGAGGAGACAAACACTTTACCTTAATTGCCACAGGAATCAGACGCTCTTCCTCCAGGTGTTCGTCCGGACCAGGTTTCTCTCCGAAATCCCTCGTCTTGGTGTCCGCCATGTCTTCCTCATCTTTATACGTCTCCCAGAAGTCACTCAAAGCCCCTCCCAGACCCGGGATCTCCCAGGCCTCCAGAAGACTGTTCTTCTCCAGTTCCTCCACCAGCTTCAGGAATGCTGGCTCTTCAACGCTCTTCACCTTGGCTTTGGCGCGGTACACCTGTGCCACGCATCCCGATCCCACAGGCTCCTTACTGTCAAACGCAAACATCTGCCTCCATCCTTCCCCAAACGCCCTCTTCAGACAGAGCTTGGTGTGGGACCAGGGATGGGGCTTCACCCGCACATGAAGCCTTGAGAAGCGCTCGCAGAAGTCCTGAGAGAAGATGTCCCGTCTAGTGCTGGCCCACTGGCCCAGCTTGATAAATGTAGGTCCAGATGTTTCCATGACCCAAAGCAGGGCATCCAACCAATGGGACGCCCAACGTTGGGAGAGTAAAGTCAGGGGATACAGAATCAGAAGTGGGCTGAATTTGAGAAGCAGCACCAAGGCGCGGATTCCCAAACGCAAGACGAATACTAACCTGTGGATCTGCACTCGGGCGACTGACTTCCTCTCTGTGGTCCTCTGCTGATGGACGGCTTCCTGCCCGGCGGCATAAGTGAAGCCACATGCAGTCCAACAGAACAGTCCCACTTTGGGGGCTTGAGATAAAACATGAGTACCTTTAAAAATAAACACTCTGCGAGGCGGGATTCGAATCGATACCCTGTGCACTTTGAACCTAAAGTTCTGGAGCAGGTGTCTTGCACAGAAAGCAGACATTTTTGATACAGTTATTATTTAGTTAGACATTTAACAGTTGCTTTAGTACAAATGTAGTGCAGCTGCAAATTATAACCGTTATTTTCCGTTCTGATTTAAAATCAGACGCATGAAAACATATGAAGATGCAGGCATACAGTATGTAGAATCATTAATGAACACTTTCACTTTTGCTAATGGGAAATGTAGTGGTTTGCTCTTAGCGTACACACATACAATGTAAATCCTTTATATCGATGAAGTTAAATTATAATACCACGCACAGAAAGATTCAAAAATACAGCCGCTCCTGCTGCAACGTGTAATCATAAGCATCCCTACTCTTTTTATCTTGCACATTTTCGCTGCCAGATGTCCAAAATCGTGCTGTTCCGACTCATTTTCCCATTGTATCTCGACATTTTTCACGAATCTAGTTTAATTCATTCAAACATTTGTTATGAAATGTTGCTCTTCTCCGTCGGTCCGACTGATTAATCCCTCCGTGTGAATCTCAACATTAGTTCCGCGGCTCAGTGGCAACAGAATCGAATAACTGATGTGCTGATTTAGCGATTAAATGTCTGTTATATTTAAAAAGCAATAAATCATCAGCTCAGCAGTAATAAAAATAGGAGATGTAAGAAATGTAAGTAGTCATTGAGTAGTATGTACTCTGTGTGCAATATCAATTTGATTAAAAATGAAAAAAGAAATTGTGGTAATGCTATTTGTCTTTCATTTATCTTAATTTATTTTAATGCAGTGTTAATTTTTATTTTTATTATTGTTGTTGATGGTGTTTATATAAGTACAGTGTTGGGGAAAGTTACTTTTAAAAGTAATGCATTACAATGTTGAGTTACTCCCTAAAAAAGTAACTACCTACATTACTTAGTTACTTTACTTTTACGTTACTTTTAAAATCTGGGCAGGGTTTGCTTGTTCGTTTTTAATATAAAAAGCTTTTTCACACCAAAAGCCGGAGGGGCTTTGAGAAGAGTAAATTCACGTCTGACAGTAGACCGCAGAAGAACAAAATGTCATCTCTTCAGCAATAAGAAAAAAAGGAAAACAAGTGTTAAGATTATCTCGAGTAATTTTTGCTTATTAGTATGGTTGAACTGGATCATTAAAGGTCGGCAGCAAAGACATCAGTTAATAAAATGGGATTAAATGCATAAAGGATATTTGTATTATTTAACATATTTAATTATTGTAGGTTTGTGTCATATTCTGAGTTGAATTTCACTGTTTTTATTCATTTTGAGGAATACTGAATCTGTTTTTTTGTGACTGAGATGAATTAGTGCATGTTTACATTTATTCTAGAACTAACATCTTACTCCCGATTTCTCTCAGCATGGGGACAGGAGAGCTTTTAAATGGGGGGAAAGTAACTTGTGTTACTTATTTGAAAAAAGTAACTCGATTTTCTTGTAAATTAAAAAGTAATGCGTTACTTTACTAGTTACTTGGAAAAAGTAATATTACATAACTTGCATTACTTATAATGCGATACTCTCAACACTGAGTATTAATTATGCATTACACCTATTTTATTATGAATTAGAGAATTATTCATTTTAACGAGTAACCTTAAAATACTGAAAACTACTAAATACATGCACAAGCAAAGAAACAAGCTATTATTATCATTAAAACATCAGACCAAAAATATATCACAATAAATAATTCTATCATTATACCATTCAATATTTCATAATTAACCTTCCTGAGAATTAACGAATAAATACTGCAAGTATTAACATTTATTTATACAGTTATTAATAAATAAAATCTAATCTTAAATAATTCACCAGAAATCCAAAGGTGTATTTTAAAAGAGTGGTTGGATTATTTACATTTTCTCCCTCAGATACACTATACACTCACAGTAAAACAGCACCCAAAGAGAAATCCGCATGGGCTGACGCAAAATGCGGCATCGGCATCTCGCAGCAGCACCACAACCGGTGGTATGTCCAGATGCAACAGTCTTTACCCGGCAGGTGCCGCTACAGCGGCATCTCTAGATCCAGTTCAATTAAAGTTTATTTGTATAGCACTTTTTACAGTGCAAATCATTGCAAAACAGCTTTACAGAAAACGTAAGTTTCTACAATACATTCAGTAGCTTATCAGTTGTGACTATGTCAAGTTGATGTACATATGGCAGAAATGTAAAGTAAAAATCAGTTAATTAATGGCATGTAATCAAATAGATGGTAAACACTATTACAGCAATGATCATATGTTGCAGTCAGACTTAGTAGTTCTGTATGTTTTTTGTATGAGTTGGCATCTTCTGAGGTCCTCTGAAGGGTTGGCATCATCTCTTCTCAGGTGTTCGGTCATCTTAGATCTATGTAAGGGTTGGATCCAGACTGAAGCTTCACTGTAAAAAAAAATTCCGTAAAAAAACGGAAAAAGGACTATAGCTCATTACCTGGACTTTCTACCGTAAATTTACAGTCTGTTAATTTACAGTCTGCCACCAGTAAAAAAACAGGACTTTTTCTGTTTTAATGGTGTATTTATATATTTATATATATATATATATATATATAAAGCAAATAAATCCAGCACAATATACAAATTGAACATGGTTTATTTTTACTTCATGTAAACATTCTTAAAAGTGCATTCAATGGCTTTTGTTTGTCTTAAGTGGGTTAGGACTTAACAATATCAAATACTCAATTCATTTAACAATGTGTCAACTCAGGCAAAATGCCTGTATTGTAAAAGACAGTTTAGCTTTAACACAGTAACAGACAGAATTAAAAAAAAAAAAGAAAACATGAGCATCTGTACAATACAGGTGTTGTACTAAAAAGTGGTTACAAAATTTAAACTTCAAACTGTAAAACAGTCAAGATTCAATTTTTTTTTTCTTATAAGAGAAAACAATATTGTTTAGAGGGATAGTTCACACAAAAATGTGAATTCAGTCAATTACTCAGCCTCATACCATTACAAACCCATAACTTTCATTCATTTATAGAACACAAATTAAGAGTATTTTTAGTTAAATCTGGGTACTTTCTGTCCCTCTATTGATTGTCTATGCAACTACCATTTTCAAGGTCCAGAAAGGTATAAAGTATGTGACTCCAGTGGCTTGACAACAGAATTTTGAAGTTCACTGTAACAGAAATATCACTGAAGTGATGCAATTCATTATAGGGGATGTATTATTTCCCATTTAACTGCATGTTTAATGCAAGTGCTATTTTTTCAATTTAAAAACTTAAATATTACATGGATTTTCAAAATTGTTCATGCAAGAGTCTTGGAGGAATGCATAGCCACTTGGTTGCCTTCATCTCAAACCACGTCCAGGATTTCTTCACAGGAAAATTCTGAAAGAAATGGATATGACAAAAAAATGAAATGAATTAAACTGAACTACAGAGTAATATGCAGGTTGGAGTGGAAAAGTAGTTATACAGTATTTTAAGTTAATTAAATCAACTGCAATCCATAATACTTTCTAATTGTTTACACATTGCTTAACTTACATTTCCAATAGTCACCATTTGCATCGGTCATATGAGCATGTCAAATCAATTATGTCTTAAAATATACTTATCAACTAAATAAACAGCAACATGACCAAATGCTTCATACACTTTTTATAACATACGTGTTGCTTACTTCTGTATGAACTCCAGAGTAAGTGCCACCTCCTCTGGGTATTTTGTAGTTCACAACCGCAACAGGAAAGAAGATTAACTTCTCAAACGACAGCAATCTTGAACTGCCCATCACCTTAAACAAAAAAGACATTACAAAATGACCATATACATAACGACAAGCATCTTTGAACACCTTTGAAGGCGTGTTCAGCAAACAACTTCACATTGTTGTAAAAGTCAACAGAATAAATGACTCAAAGACTCAATTTCTTTTCAATATTGAACACTAATGTTAAATGAAATAGAATACAAACCCACCTGGTTCCCTTCATCTCAACCCTCATTTAAGATTTCTTCATTTCAAAACTCTAAAAGAAATGGATGATAAAAATGAAATGAATGAAACTGAACTACAGAGTAACATGCAGGTTGGAGATGAAAAATCAATCATACAGTATTTTAAGTTCATTAAATTAACTGCTAAACCTAATACTTGCCAATTAAAATATTTGTTTATAAATTGCTTAACTTACATTACATCTGTCATACAAGCTTGTCAGATCATTTGTGTCTTACAATATACTTCATTATTTTCAATTAAATAAACAGATAATTTCATAACATACGTGTTGCTTACTTCTGTATGAATTCCAATGTAAGTGCTGCCTCTTCTGGGTATTTGTAGCTCACAACCACAACAGTGGTCATTAACTTCTTGAAGGACAGCAATCTTGAACTGCCCATCACCTTAAACACAAAAGACATTACAAAATGACCGTATACATAATGACAAGCAGTTTGAACACATCTTATACACACAAGGATGATAACATGAAAAAGTAATCAATCCAATCATTTTGGTAACGTTAGCACGTTGTCTGTGACGTGGCTTCCGACGCATCAGACAGCAAACAACTTCACATTGTTGTGAAAGTCAACAAAATAATTTATTCAATAACCATTTTCTTTCTGATACTTAACAGTAATGTTAAATAATACTGTTAATAAAACAGAATATAAACCCATGATAAGAATGCAGGTGTGATGGAGATTCACAGTACAGCAGCAATCACGCCCTGTCATTAGAAAAGAAAACGAAAGAAACACAACGGTCATTTCGACATAATGTCGTGTGCATTTGTCCATTAGAGTGAGAAAGATAACTCGAGGAGCTGACGTTACCGGCACGCTGACCTGAAGCGCATTCTGGCGCGGCTACCGCGCGTCCGACGCCTCTGTTGACACAGACAGGTTGCTAGTAACCTTACCGAATTAGTTTGTGTTTTGCATTTTATCTTCCGTGTGTGTGTAAAACAGACAATAAAAGGTCAAAACTTACCTCATTTGTTAGAAAACTCTACGAGGAAGATGTCTGACGATATGCAGAGAAATGTTGAGTGCGACGGCTCCGACGTTCATTTGCCAAACAAGCCAGACAGCAACTGAGTTAACCTCACGTAAACAATTTATGTGACATATAACTCGTTTACCACGAAGAGTATATGAAAAACATGTTTCCCAAATTCGAAAACCGACATTAAAATGAAACTTTGACCGAGAAACGCTCCGGTTACTCACGTAACCTCGGTTCCCTAAAATGAGGGAACGAGACATTGCTATGGGGGATATCCTTTCTCCAAATACTACTGAAGCCTTATTGAATCACGCCAGTGAAACTGGCCAATGGCCTTCAAGCGCGCGAAATATGAGGGGGGCCCCACTCTATATAAGGCAGCGCTTGAATGCCATTCATTCAGAATCTTGACTGAAGCAATTTACGTTTAAAGATCCTGAACTGAGTGACACGGCAAAAAGAGCAATGTCTCGTTCCCTCATTTCAGGGAACCGAGGTTACGTGAGTAACCGGAGCGTTCCCCTTCAATTCGGTCACTTCTACATTGCTATGGGGAACATATAAAATCCCGCCGTGTCACAGTGACGGATCCCGGCTCAACTACGTACGTTAAGCTTCACCGACAGAACCGGATGAGGCTGCAACGACGTTAGTATTCCTGATAAACACAGCTCGGTCTACAGGACCTAGTCGAAACCATGCAAGCCAGGCGGCGTGGCAAGTAGAAAATGCCGCATTACGTGAGGAGTGGAGTAACTCCGGAGAAAAAATTGTTATAGGCGGCGGCTCGGGCGCTTCCACATATATATTGTTTAAGTTTGTAAATTACAAGAATTCTGTGTTAAATGCAACGGCCGTACCGGTGCCCAATAAGTATGTATTAAAGTGATCATGTCGCGAAAACACGATGAACTATATATAATGATTGATAGCTGATAAGGGGCAGCACTGTATTGGTGTCACAACAACAGGGGTGTATACGACCTAGTCGAAACCACTCAAGTAAGCGGCTCGGATTTCATCACTGCTAAGTGAATGGGTGCGCAGCTTGCGCTGTTCGCACTGACAACACATGAGAGGCAAGCGACGACACATCTAGGTTATAAAACCTCGCGAAAGTGCTGGGTGATGACCAACCTGCCGCCGTGCAAATATCCTGGATGGATATGCCATTTGCCCAGGCCCATGAGGACGCGAGTCCACGGGTTGAGTAAGCGCGAACTCCTATAGGACATTCAACGCCCTTAGAGCTATAAGCCAAAGCAATTGCGTCAACAATCCAGTGTGACAGTCTTTGTTTGGACACAGGCAGGCCTTTGGTTCGCCCTCCAAAGCAAACAAATAGTTGGTCCGAGAGTCTGAACTCTCTGGAGCGCTCGATGTAAGTGCGCACCGCGCGTACAGGGCATAAGAGTGTATCAGGCGTCCCCGGCTCGGCCGATGTTTCGGGGCGGAAAGCGGATAGTGTTATGACCTGCGCTTTAAATGGAGTTGAAAGCACTTTAGGCACATAGCCCTTCCTGGGCTTTAAAGTGAGTTTACAATCACCTGGCCCAAACTCAATACACGAGTCGTCGATTGATAACGCCTGCAGGTCACCAACTCGCTTAACAGAGGCTAGCGCGAGCAGGAGCGCTGTCTTGAGAGAGAGCGCCCGCAAGCTCACTGATTGTATGGGCTCGAACGGGGGGCCCGTGAGAGCGTCAAGCACAAGCGCCAAATCCCAAGTGGGCAGAGTGGAGGGGCGCGGAGGGTTCAGTCTTCTTGCTCCCTTCAAGAATTGTATGACCAGGTCATTTTTGCCTATTGTGCGATTGTCGACGAGCGCATGAAAAGCTGCTATCGCGGCCACATACACTTTCAGTGTGGATGGCGTACGGCCACTATCAAATTGCTCTTGGAGGAAGGCAAGAATTATTGGTATCGGGCAGCCGAATGGATCTTCGCCCCGCGACTCACACCAATTTGTGAAAACTCTCCATTTATGCGCATAAAGGCGTCTAGTGGACGGAGCCCTAGCCTCGGAGATCCTGTCTAGTACGCGCTGAGGGAGTGCGTCCGTTACAGGCGGGCACCGTCGAGCGGCCAGACATGAAGGCTCCAAGACTCTGGGTTCGGGTGCCATATCGTAAACTGCGCTTGAGAGAGGAGGTCCCTCCTCAGCGGGATAATCCACGGGGGGGCTATCAGCATCTCCACCAATTCTGGGAACCACGGCTGGTTGGGCCATTTCGGTGCCACTAACAGAACAGATTCTCTGTCCTGTCTGATTTTGCAAAGCACTTGAGGCAGGAGCTTCACCGGAGGAAAGGCATACTTGCGAACTTTCGGCCAGCTGTGAGCCAGAGCATCCACTCCCAGGGGAGATTGTGTTAGTGAATAAAACAGCGGGCAGTGAGTGTTCTCCGCTGATGCGAATAGGTCCACCTCCGCCCTGCCGAATACACTCCAAATCATATTCACTGTCAGTGGGTGTAATCTCCACTCTCCATGAATCACCCCGCCCCTCGACGGTAAGTCTGCGGCGTGGTTCAAGCGTCCGGGGACATGTACTGCTCGGATGGAAAGGAGGTGTTGATCTGCCCACAAAAGGAGGTCTTTCGCTAGCCGCATCAGTGGCCGCGAGCTCACACCGCCTTGGTGATTTATAAACGCTACCACTGTCGTACTGTCCGTCCTGATGAGAACGTGACGGTGGAGGATGTCCTGGAGAAAGCACTCGAGCGCTAGGTGTACAGCACGGAGCTCCAGACAGTTTATGTGCCAAAACTTCTCCGTTTCTGTCCACGTCCCGAAGGCTGGCCTGCCGTCGCACACGGCTCCCCAGCCCGTGCTTGATGCATCCGTCGTGACAGTTTTCCTCCTGATCACTTGGCCAATAGGAACACCCTGGCGATACAGAGTCATATCGCGCCAAGGAGTCAATGCATCCAAGCATTCGTGAGTCACTTTGACACGCAGAGAGCCCGCGCGCCATGCACTCTGTGGCACACGGCTCTTTAGCCAGAGCTGGAGCGGTCTCATATGCAGGAGCCCCAATTTGCACACTGTCAAGGCAGCAGCCATCTGGCCGAGAACCCTCTGAAAGGATTTCAGCGGAGGGGAGCGCCCTAACTTGAAGACTGAGAGAGAGCTGACCAGTTTTTGTGCGCGTTCCTTTGTCAGGCGCGCTCTCATATTGATTGAATCTAGCTCTACTCCCAGGAAGGAGATGTTCTGGGTCGGTACCAGGATGCTTTTTTGCATATTTACAGTCAGCCCTAAGTTCTGAAGATGAGCAAAAAGTCTGCGTCTGTCGCTGCGCAGCGCGCTCTCTGATTGGGCTAAGATTAGCCAATCGTCGAGATAGTTCAGGATGCGCATTCCGCTCTGCTTTAGAGGGGAAAGCGCCGCATCCATGCATTTCGTAAATGTACATGGGGCCAGGCTTAAGCCAAAGGGTAGGACCGTGAATTGGTACGCTATCCCTTCGAAAGCAAACCTCAGGAAGCTCCTGTGGCGGGGGGCTACCTGAATGTGAAAATAAGCATCCTTCAAATCCACAGAGATAAACCAGTCCCTTGCTCTGACGTGTGAGAGGATTTGCTTCAAAGTAATCATTTTGAACGGGCGTTTCGAAAGCGCGCGGTTCAACGGTCTCAAATCCAAAATTGGTCGCAGTCCGCCGTCTTTCTTTGGCACCAGAAAATAACGGCTGTAGAAGCCGCTCTCGCGATCTGCCAGAGGCACTTTCTCTACAGCACCTTTCCCGAGAAGATTGTGTATTTCTTCCCGTAGA
Source organism: Labeo catla (assembly GCA_012976165.1). Taxonomy (NCBI): domain Eukaryota; kingdom Metazoa; phylum Chordata; class Actinopteri; order Cypriniformes; family Cyprinidae; genus Labeo; species Labeo catla. Next base: position 136,202 of record VONZ01001420.1, on the reverse strand, counting down.
ATTGACGCATTCTGCTCCCGTACAGTGGACATCAACACGCCGTTGAAACGGGGCGGTCTGCGGAAGAACTGAAGCGTGTAGCCGTTCTTTATTGACTTCATAACCCACTCCGATACCCCTGGCAGCATCTGCCATGCTTCTGCGAACTGTGACAGAGGGCGAGGCGGGCTGCACACCGTGAGGGATAACTCGCCGTTGGCGAGCGGGGAGTTTAGTACCACATGGGTGTGAGTGGTGGGGGAGAGGGAAGTGAGAGGAGGAAAATCGCTCTGATATTGAGGTAAGTTTTGCATTTTTTTTTACTTTATTGCACTGCATAGTGGAACAGTCAAAAAACAAGCATGACAACTGTTCTTGCTTCCCGCAACAGGCAGGGGAGCGTGATGAACGCACACAGCGGAGCGAGCAGACTTCTTCAGTGGCTCGTCTTCGGCGCTGGATGTAGTTTTCCTCCTCCGAGAGACAGCGTCAGGAACGCGGCTTTGGATCCGGCGCCGGAGGCCTGCCGTCTCCGCCGGGGCGGGGTCTCTGGGGCTTCGAGCCTTGACGGCGTTTCGGCCACGGCTGTCTTGGTCTCACAGTTGGCTCCTGTTCAGGCCGGGCCGAAGCAGAGGACGAGGCGTGTCTTCCTGCGCGCTGTGCTGAGGATGAACGGGAACGCGCAGGGGGGTTTATGCCGGCGCGCTTAGGCAGGAAGTGGCTGATGGCCCTGGATTGTTTCTGCGCTTCAGCGAAGCGCTCGGTGAACGTCTCCACTGCCGCTCCGAAGAGACCCGATGGATCCACGGGCGCGTCCAGAAGGGCCGTCTTTTCTGAGTCCTTCAACTCAGTCAGGGTAAGCCATAGGTGACGATCCAGCACTACCAGATTACCCATACTGCGGCCGATCGCACGGGCCGTCACTTTCGTCGTCCTGAGGGCCAGATCCGTGGCCCGTCGGAGCTCTTTGAAAACTTCAGGGTCCGGGCCACCCTCATCCAGAGACTTAAGGAGTTTGGCCTGATACACCTGGAGAATCGCCATCACATGTAGCGCTGAAGCAGCCTGGCCGGCCGCGGAAAAGGCTTTGCCAGCGAAGTTTGCGGAGGCGCGGCAAGGTTTAGAAGGGAGAGACGCGTTGTTTCTCACTCTCCAGTTCGTCGCGGCTGCAGGACAGAGGTGGGCAGCGACGGCTTCCTCTACAGGCGGGAGTTTAGCATATCCCGCTCGGTCAGCTCCGTCCACAGATGACAGGAGGGAGGATCCTGGATTGTGCACGCGGCTAGTGAGCGGCGCGTTCCACGACTTTGCTATTTCGTCGTGCACTTCGGGAAAAAAGGGGCCGGGCCTCCGCGGAGTGTCCTTTCGACCGCGGTCCGACTGGAGGTACCACTCGTCCAGACGGCTTCTGGTCGGCTCGGCAGGCGGCGCCCACACCAAGTCGAGCTCCTTGACCGCCTTGGTCAGGACGCGTAGGAGCTCTACATCACCATGATGGAGGTCCCCCGCGTCGCTGCCGTGAGGCGCAGTGTATTCCAGCGGGCTGTTGGACCACTCCTCCCTCTCAGACGCTGCCACCGAAATGGCATCGTCTCCCTCTTCAGCGTCCTCCATGGCACCGAAAGACACCATATCTTGAGCGCCAGGAGAGGGACGGAGATCTGCAGTCATGAAGCGCACTGGAAGGGAACCTGCATCAGGGGGGTGAGGAGCGCGTGGGCACTGAGCCGGTGCGATCTCGTCACCTGACCCTGACAGGTCCATATCAGAAGCTCGCGGCACCTTACTCCTTGGCTCAAGAGAGGCTGCAGAGGAAGAGCGCGGCAGAGCTAGTTGGGCGAGTTCATCGCCCTGGACGATGGCCACACGGAGCCTGAGAGTCCGAAGGCTCATGTCTCCGCAGTGGGGGCAGTCCGACCCCCCGAGAGCCGCCTCTGCGTGGGCGCGACCCAGGCAAAAGACGCACGACTCGTGGCCATCGGAGAGTTCGATTGGCTACGCACAGGAGGGGCAATCGCGAGATGTCATCCCAACGTTTTTTTTTAGTGTTGTGTAATTCCTAGGGAGAAACAGAGAAACAAATAGAGAAAAAAAATTACGCTATTAATTAATTGTTTGGGGTTTAGGCACCCTTTCTCTGTTTTAATGTAGATTAAAGACACATCTCTTTAGCCAAGCATTCATATAATTCATCTAATAATCTTGTACTTTAGCTTTATCTGATCTAACACACATTATCACTCTTTGCTTGGGTTGAACAAATCATTTTTGCTTGGTTGGAACAGCAAAAATGAGCACAATTGAGCAAACACAACATTTTCTAAAATTTTTGAGCTTGAATGGTTTTGGGACATGACCTAAAGATAACGACAAGCTAATAATCTTGAGAAGCGGTTCTTCTAACGACTCTTTAAGTAATTTAGTGCAGTGGTTCCCCAACCACGTTCCACCATCCGCAACACTGCACATTTTGCATCTCTCCTTTGTCTGACACACCCATTTCAGGTCTTGGAGCAATGGTCTCAAATTAAATTCCTGGAGGGCCACAGCTCTGCACAGTTTTGCTCCAACCCTAATCAGACTCGAGAGATGAACTAATCAATTCTCTTTCCGGCTCAGACTGCATAGGTTAACATTACGGGGCTGTCACGTGATGAACGAACGACTCAAACCCGAGGACTCGAGAGATGAACTAATCAATTCTCTTTCCGGCTCAGGCTGCATAGGTTAACATTACGGGGATGTCACGTGATGAACGAACGACTCAAACCCGAGGACTCGAGAGATGAACTAATCAATTCTCTTTCCGGCTCAGACTGCGTTGGTTAAGCTAATTGGGCTGTCAGGTGATGAACGAACGACTCAAACCCGAAAACTTGTCAGATAAGAGGCGAGGTGAGCGAATCATAGACTAAAGACACAGGTAAACAATGAATTAATATTTTCTGTTTCTTATAGCATTATAGCATTATAGTTTTGTTTTGTTTGTAGTGTGATCAACGTTTGTGTAAGCAGCAGATGTGTTAGGGAAGTAAAACGTAACATTTTAATTATATTTTGCTAAAATGAACAAAATGAACGAAATGAATCGAAAAAAGATTCGTTCATTTTGCTGAACGAGACTCAAAGGACCGAGTCGGTAAAATGATCCGAACTTCCCATCACTAATTTAATGCCGTCTCCCCCGCCTCTCTCTGTCGCTCTGTGTACCTGGCCTGTACCACTATACTCGCTATCTTTAAAGCATGCGCCCCCTTTCCTTCTTTCACATAATGGTACGATCCTAGTGGGTCCTCCCATGTGATTAGCCGCATGGTGTTCCCAAATGAAGCCCCGCCCCTACTTACGGCAGAAGATTCGGCTCTCCCCGACGGGAGTCGGCTCTTCTCGTTCGCTACAAAGAATCGGCTCTTAGAGCCGGCTCGTTCGCGAACGACACAACACTAGTTAAGTGGCGCGCAGGACCGTTGCATTATGGGTAAAACTAACATGGAGGCAAAGAGAAACGCATATGTAACAGCCTGATACAGAGTTAATTAATCTGCATGGTCTAAGAGGGCGCACACGGTAAATTCATGTTCAAGTTTGTTGCATTTTGTGTATAATGTTGTTTTATATCAGTTTATGTGAACAATGTTATGTGTAAAGAGTGATGTTATCGGATTCGTATATGTCGCACATGTTCATATGTGTATCAGTGGACATTTGAATAAGAGACTGTGAAAAAAGACTCGGAGAACTGCATATTTGAATATTGTATGCTTTGTTTCTTGTAGTTTCCACGGTGTCTACTGAAAAGAGAGAGCGAGAGAAAAGAAAGAGAGACAAATAAACAGCAAAGACATCAGTACAAAGCGTGGCTATCATTTCTTTAGACCAGTGCAGCTACAGTGAAAACGTAACGCCAGTAAAACTGACAGCTTCAAGAGTGGAACGGTACCGGTCGGATAAGAAGAGAACGCAAGATCGCGGGTGCATCGCGTGCACAAAAGACGACAGATCAGCAGAGACTGCGAGATCGCGGGAGCGTCGTGCGTAATAAAGACGTCGGATCAACAGAGAAAGTGAGATCGCGGGTGCATCGCGTGGGAAAAGACGTCGGAGAAAGAGGAAGCACGATCGCCGTAACATCGCGTAGGCGGAGAAGGCGTCAGAGAAGAGGCTTGCCGTTTCACAGCTGTCACAGCCGAGGAAAGTACCGCGACCCGACCAGAAGAGGGCGACATTTATCCGCGTAATCTACAGCCTTGCAAGTATCCTTTCTACAGGCTTCAAAGTAAAGTGTTTATTCCATCGTAGAGTTCTGAAGAGTTCTGCTCTGCAATTAACTGCAGGTTTGACTGTGTTCTCTCTACATCTTTATGGACATTTGCCAAAAAAAAGGGAAAGTGTATATAATGTACTGCTTTAATTGGTTTATCATTACAACCTAATTGTTGTTTATGCTTTACCAGTGACATTGTTGTGAATGGTTGTAAGAGTATTTTTGATCTGAGAGTAACAGTAAAGTAACCATGTCCTAAAGTGTTTTGTTAAAATACTTACAATGTCAGTCCATGGAGAAAAATCACAATGTGGTGAATCAAGTGAGCAAATTGAGATCATTCAAACAGAGTTGACTAGGTTAACTGAACAGTTAAAATCTCAAACTAATGATGCAGAAAGAGAAAGATTAGAGTCACTCATAGGTGATATTCACTCTAAGATACAGTCACTTCAGACAGCAATGATAGAACCTACTGCTGCCAGTTCAAGAAGAGATGAACCCAGGAAATCCTCAAGAGAGAGAAAGTTAACTCCAAAAATGCAGGAGCTTAAACAACAAGAAGTTTCTCAAAAGGAGAGTAAATTCACTAAGTCGTACGAAAGCTGGAAAGAGCAAGTTAAAGCTACACGTATCAAACTTAAGGGTGAGTGCTCTGACCAAGACTTAAGTGACCTGATGGATAGTGTAGAAGAAATGGAAACTCAAGTGAAAAATGTGTATGAGCTTATAAGATCTCAATCAGTTCCTTCTACTGAGATTAGAAGAAAAATGGATTCCTGTACAGCAGTAACGGCGGATATAATGAGCCTGATGAAAGTGCGTATGAGTGAAGTAGGACAAGATGAATTTGATGCTAATGCAGAAAATGCAAGAATTCATATGGTGCTTGACAAAGAATATGCTCAGTCAGTATTTTCGACTACATGCTCCAAGTCTATTCGTAGTCGCCACTTAAGCTACCCATCAGAACAGCAGAGCATCACTGCAAAAAGAGTTCAGTGTGCCGCACAGTTGGCTGCAAAGCAAGCAGAGATGGAGATGGAGGAGGCTATTGCTACTCAAAGGCTAGAACTTAAAAGACTGGAGAATCAGAGAGATCTTCAAGTAATAGCTGCAAAGCTCAAGGTATACTCTGAAGCTGACTCAGATGAGTCCTGTAATAATAGTAGAGCAGCAAGCATTGAGGCAGCCAGTTGTCCTTTAGCATCTTCTAAAGGAATTAAGAAGGAACAAGCATGTAAGACAGATAACGAAAAACAGATAAACCATACTAATGGTGAAGCATCAATAGTACAAGCCTTGCATGACACAATGGTTTCTCAGCAGACTCCCTGCACCTGAGCCCTCAGTTTTCTCAGGGGACCCACTAAAGTTCTTAGAGTGGAGAACGAGTTTCAAGGCATTAATAGAATGGCGTTGCACAAATCCAGCTGATAAGTTGTTCTATCTACAGAAATATGTCAGCGGTGAAGCACAGTCTGTATTAGAAGGAAGCTTCTACAGAAAGGACGATGAAGCCTATGATCAAGCATGGGAAGCACTGAATTCTCGATACGGCCATCCATTTGTAATCCAGCGTGTGTTCAGAGAAAAACTGAATAACTGGCCAAAGATTAGTTCGAGAGAGTCTGCTAAATTGAGACAATTCACTGATTTTCTGACAGCCTGCAGCAATGCCATGCCACACATCAAAGGGCTTCAGGTGTTAAACGACTGTGAGGAAAATCAGAAAATGCTTCAAAAGCTCCCCGATTGGCTGACGTCTCGTTGGAATCAGCATGTAACAATGCAGCTGAGACAACTGGAGGAATACCCTACTTTCAAAGAGTTTGCTGATTTCGTGGCTCAAGAAGCAAAAATAGCATGCAACCCTGTAATGTCCTTTCATGCCCTAAAGCTCGCTGAAGAGAAGCCATCTAGAGAAGTCAAACGCTCAAAGGCTAATGCATTTGTCACTAATGTGAAAGCATCAGATAAATCAAGAATAGTGCCAAGAACATACAGTGTTGGAGTAAGCAATTCAGTTGATTCATAAAGATCCAATAAAGTCAACAATGCGTCTTCAGGTTCGAACCCAGTCACTTGCAGGTGTTGTGGGGAAAGCCACTCCATCCACAAATGTCAAACGTTCACCAGTAAATCTGTGGAGGACAAGAGAAAGTTCATATTAGACAACAACTTATGCTTTGACTGTCTTAGGAAAGGACACAATTCAAAGGATTGCAGGAATAAGGCTACTTGTAGTATATGCAAGAAACCTCATCCAACACCACTTCATGAAGACCGCTCTTCGTCTACAGCAGTCACAGTTTCTCATACTATGCAAGCAGAACAAAACACATCTTCTTTTTCCTGTTGCGTAGACAGTGGTGATGGTGGGAGTACGTCAATGATAGTGCCTGTATGGATTTCTTCAACTTCTGCTCCTGAAAGAGAGATCTTAGTTTATGCCCTTCTAGATACACAGAGCAGCAACACCTTCATGGATCAAGAGGTATGTGAGAGGATGGGGGCAAATTCAGAGCCAGTAAAAGTTAAAGCTTACGACAATGATGGGAAAGGATTCCATTGTTCAGAGTGAAAGAGTTAGTGGGCTCAGAGTAAGAGGGTTTGCCTCCCATGGCTTAATCAGTTTGCCACCTGCCTATACCAGAGACTTCATTCCTCTTGAACGTTCCCACATTCCTACTCCTGAGACAGCTAGAAGGTGGAGTCATCTGAAGGAAATTGCTCAAGAAATTCCAATGCTGCTGGATTGTAAAGTCGGACTCCTGATAGGTTACGATTGCTCAAGAGCTTTGGCTCCACGTCAAGTAATCACAGCAGGTGATGACGAACCATACGCCGTTAGGACAGACTTGGGTTGGAGCATAGTTGGCTGTTCACTGCATATCACTAAGTCAACTGAAGTTACAGGCCTGTGCCATCGTGTATCTGTTAAAGAACTCCCAATACTGACACCTACCTCTGTCATCAGAGCACTTGAATCAGACTTTAGAGATACAAGTCCAAGAGAAAGGAGCATATCACAAGATGATATACAGTTCACGCAACTCCTGAATGAGAAAATTCATCAGAACTCTGAGGGACACCTTGAGATGCCCCTCCCCTTTAAGACACGCCCACTGTTACCCAAAAATAAGCAGCTGGCTCTGGTGCGATTGAAGCGTCTGAAAGTGAAATTTGAGAAAGACCCCAAATTCAAGGATGATTATGTCAAATTCATGGAAGGTGTCTTCAAGGATGGTGATGCAGAGAGAGCTGAACACCAACCCAAAGCAGGAAACGTCTGGTATATTCCCCACCAGGGGGTATATCACCCTAGAAAGCCAGAGAAAATTAGAGTTGTGTTTGATTGCTCTGCCAAATACGATGGCACTGCACTGAATGATCACTTGCTAACTGGACCTGATCTAACTAATGGGCTAACAGGGGTACTCTGCAGGTTCCGCAAATATCCAATCACCATCATCTGTGATGTAGAAAGAATGTTCCACAGGTTCCACGTAAGCCAGGAAGACAGAGATTACTTACGGTTCCTGTGGTGGGAAAATGGCGATACAAATTCAGAGCCAAAGGAGTATCGCATGAAAGTCCACCTTTTTGCAGCAGCATCCTCAACTGGCTGCGCGAATTATGGAATGAAGTATCTTGCATGTCAAAACGAAACAGAGTATCCTGCAGCAGCCAGTTTCATCAAAGGTAATTTCTATGTTGATGATGGGCTCATTAGTGTGGAAAATGTGGACGCAGCTATCAAACTTGTCCAAGAAGCCCGAAATGTGTGTGCAAAAGGAAAATTGCGTCTACATAAGTTTATCTCGAACAACCGAAAGGTTATGGAATCTATCCCTGTCAGTGAACGAGCCAGTGGAGTTCAAGATGTGGAGCTTGGTTCTGATGAACTCCCAGTCCAGACCGTGTTGGGAGTAAAATGGAGTGTAAATAGTGACACCTTTTCATTTAAAGTAGCCCTGGATGAGAAGCCTGCAACGCGGCGAGGAATCCTTTCAACCGTTGCCTCTGTGTTCGATCCATTAGGCTTCTTGGCTCCCTTCCTTCTATTAGGAAAGAAAGTACCTCAGGAAATGTGCCAAAGGGGCATTGAATGGGATGACCCACTCCCCACAGAGTTAATGCCGCAATGGAGTCACTGGTTAAATGAACTGAAGAGCCTGCACAAGCTCCAGATCACAAGATGTTTTGCTCCTGAATATCTGGGGACTGTTCAGAGGATCGAACTCCATCACTTTTCAGATGCGAGTAGCCATGGATATGGTCAGTGCTCATATATCCGAGTGCTGAGTAAAGACAAAGTGCACTGCTCCTTCGTCATTGGCAATGCAAGAGTTGCGCCAACCAAAATCGTGACTATACCTAGGCTTGAGTTAACAGCTGCTGTGATCTCTTCAGCAGTCAGTAGCATGTTAAAAGAGGAGCTGAAGCACAAAATTGACCAAGAGTATTTTTAGACTGATTCTAAGGTAGTCTTAGGCTACATAAATAATGAAGCCCCCAGATTTCACGTTTTCGTAGCGAATCGAGTTCAAAGAATCAGAGAGACGACTGACCCTGCACAGTGGCATTATATAGACACTGAACAAAATCCTGCAGATCACGCTTCCAGGGGCCTCAAGGTGTCAGAGTTGATCAGTTCAAATTGGCTTACTGGACCCAAGTTTCTCTGGGAAAGAGAAATTGTCACATCAAAGACAACTCCAGAGCTTCTTGTTGGCGATCCTGAAATCAGGATAATGCAAGTGCTACAAACAAACGTAGCAAACGATGATCATTTTCTGGAAAGGTTGCACACTGCATTGAAAGTTGTTGCTCGTATCCAGCAACTTGCGAGAGACAAGACGGTTAAACCCATAAATGTTGAAGACTTGAGAAATGCGAGCATCAGGCTTGTAAAATTGGCACAAAGAGATGCCTTTAAAGATGAAATACAAATACTGAGACACGGCAAGTTGCCACATAGTCATCCATTGTTCCAACTTGACCCAGTACTGCAAGATGGTGTTCTCAGGGTGGGAGGGCGACTGAAGAAAGCTTCCTTACCTCTTGACTCAAAGCACCCAGCAGTCTTACCAAGAGATAGCGTGGTCACCCGTCTCATCGTTGATTACTGTCATGTAAAAAGACTCAGCACCAAGGCAGAGGACAGACCCTTAATGAATTAAGAGCAAATGGTTACTGGGTTGTCAGTGGCAGCAAAGTAGTGGCAAACCACATAAAGCAATGTGTCACATGTAGAAGAGCTCGCAGGCCAACAGAGACACAGATGATGGCAGATCTTCCTGCTAACCGCCTTGACCCCTCTCCACCTTTCTCATACTGTGGAATGGATTGCTTCGGTCCATTTCTCTGTAAGCAGGGACGGAAAGAGCATAAGAGATATGGTCTCATATTCACCTGTTTCTCCTCAAGAGCAATCCACATAGAAATGCTGGAAGATCTCACCACTGATGCCTTCATAAATGCCTTGCGATGTTTCATAGCAATCCGTGGCGCTGTAAGAGAGATCAGATCGGATCAAGGGACAAATTTTGTTGGGGCGAAAAACGAGTTGACAAAGGCTCTGGAAGAACTAGACAAAGAGAGATTAGCTGCTTACCTATCCCAGAAGCAATGTGACTTCACTTTGAACGTACCTGATGCCAGTCACATGGGAGGGGTTTGGGAAAGGCAGATCAGAACAATTAGAAGTGTTCTAAGCTGGGCCCTTTCTCAGAGCGCAGGAAGACTGGACGATGCTTCCTTGAGAACTTTCTTCTATGAAGCTATGTCAATCATAAACAGCCGGCCACTCACCACAGATACCATCAATGATCCCAAGGGGTTAGAGCCGCTTTCCCCAAACCACTTACTCACCATGAAATCCTCTGTCCCTCTGCCGCCACCAGGGAAATTTGAACAAGAAGATCTGTATGTGAGGAAAAGGTGGCGAAGAGTGCAATATCTGACACAGCAATTTTGGAGTAGATGGAGGAAGGAATACCTGGCAAACATTGCCCTCAGACAACGGTGGCACTCTCCAAGACGAAACGTAAAGATTGGAGATGTTGTCATTGTGAAGGAAGAAGAGCTTCCCCGCAATGAATGGAGACTTGGATGAGTGCTTGATGTTTGTGCAGATGAAGACGGACTGGTGCGAAAGGCCAAAATACAAATAGGAAGTAGGAAGTTAGGGAAAAAGGGTCAACGACTGGCTAATCCATCAGTTCTTGATCGTCCTATTCATAAATTAGTGGTGCTTGTAGAGAACAAGTAAATCTGATGTAATGTCTAATCTTGAGAGTTTTAAGTGTCACAAGTCCAACTTATAGTCTTGAACCAAGAGTCAGAGATGTATGGTTCTAATTTTTGGTTTGTGAAATTACTAAATTTATTCAAACATTTACATAAAGTTCATCATAAATTATAGTAATTTTGTGGGAGTGTAAATGTCAGAGACAGAGTTTTGCACATTTGTTTCTGTTATAAATGTAAATCAATTAAAGTTTATTCATTGTTTAAAAAAACAATATTCAATATTCAAGGTCATAAACAGGGAATGTGTACCCTTCAAATGTTTAAGGTTAAGGTCTCTTTAAGAAAGAGTCGCCATTGAAGTGAAGTAACAGATCACGTTTATGTTAAGTGGCGCGCAGGACCGTTGCATTATGGGTAAAACTAACATGGAGGCAAAGAGAAATGCATATGTAACAGCCTGATACAGAGTTAATTAATCTGCATGGTCTAAGAGGGCGCACACGGTAAATTCATGTTCAAGTTTGTTGCATTTTGTGTATAATGTTGTTTTATATCAGTTTATGTGAACAATGTTATGTGTAAAGAGTGATGTTATCGGATTCGTATATGTCGCACATGTTCATATGTGTATCAGTGGACATTTGAATAAGAGACTGTGAAAAAAGACTCGGAGAACTGCATATTTGAATATTGTATGCTTTGTTTCTTGTAGTTTTCACAGTGTCTACTGAAAAGAGAGAGCGAGAGAAAAGAAAGAGAGACAAATAAACAGCAAAGACATCAGTACGAAGCATGGCTATCATTTCTTTAGACCAGTGCAGCTACAATGTCTTTGCAAAGAAAATGGTGGAAGTTCTTCAGCATGACAACGAGGTCCTCATACAAATGCAGGCTGCACAACACACGCACGAAATGAAAATGATGTCATACCTTGCACAACTGATGGCTCCAAAACCCCAGCCAGTTCTGAATAGCCCACCACCTCCATTTTCAAACAATCAGCACCCTTTTCCATCAGGACCCCAGCACTACCAGCACCTCCTTTCAAGCACAGGTTCATTTCATCTAAATCCACACGCATGGCATCCACAAGGGCCACACATGTGCCCTCAGGACCAGCAATCTTTTTTAAGGGATCTTGAAGAGGCCCCACTTCCGCGAAGTCACTTTGAAACGAACAATAACTAAAATTACTTTTAAAGTTAATAGTTTAATCAATATATAATAGTTAATAGTTTAATTAATAGTTAATAGTTAGGCAGTTTTCAAAACCGATTTTCTTTGTTAAATATCTGAAGATGTTCCGATTATCTAAACATTTGTATAGTTATTTTCATTGAAGGTGCCATTTTCTTTTATATCAACTTTTATTTAAGAGTTGCACTGAAAGTGTTGTGTTTGCAATCTGTTACAATGAATAGCTAGATCATTTACTTTATACAAATTGATACAATATATACATATATTCAAATGATTTTTTAATTTATACAATACAATTCAAAAAACAAAATGGTTTCATTTCTGAAATGTTATGTCTTCTCTTATAGTACCATAGCAGTTATCAATGGAACATAACTGATCTATAAAAAGCACTACTTAACATGTTTGTCTAAAATAACATGTAAGGGCTTCCCTCACTCTCTCTGGCTCTGCATAGTTGACAGAACCAACTGCTTCCTCTGGTTGTGGTGCATCAGTCTCTTGTTGGAAACACTTTGTGTTCCTATCTTGATACATCTCACCCTGAATTTCACAAATATTGTGAAGCACACAACATGCAGTGACAACTGCTGGAACATTCACAATGTCCACATCCAGTCTTTTATTAAGACAACGCCAGCGACCCTTCAGTCTCCCAAATGAACACTTTACAGTCATTCTAGCTCTGCTCAGCCTGTAGTTGAAAAGCCGCTGGTCTTCAGTTAGGTTGCCTGTCTCAGCATATCCCTTCATAAGCCAACTTTGCAAAGGGTAGGCTGGGTCACCCAGGAGCATGATTGGCACTGTTGCTCCACAAATGTCTTCAGTGTGCTGAGAAGGTAAAATTGGATTGTTAACTGCAGTGCTGCACAACTGATAATATATATATATATACAATATATATTGTGTATATATATATATATATATATATATAAGTTAGGGCAAAATAATTCAAAAAGTAAAAAAAGGGGGAACTTTTATTTAAAACGAAGAAACGAATAGAGCCCGCGCCCTGTCCTTGTTCAACAACTTATCAGAACAGAGCCCATGTTGCAGCCATTAAAATAGTTCAGTTTTGGATTTTAATTGCAAAGTGGCTAGATTTCATTTCGTTTCTTTATTAAGTTAAATCAGAAATATGTTTGGAACATTTTATGTTTGTTAAATTCAAACTTTTGTTTTTTTTTAAAGTAACGATCAAGCAGCCAGCGGTAATGAGTTGAGCGTGTTTGATCAATTTAGCCTTCTCAAATCAACACGACTTGCCTAAAATATTAACAATATTAATTTAAACATTTAACCTAGATAAATGTGCACTGTTAGACACATAGCCAATTCTTTGTGCGGAGATTGGAAGCTAAATTGCATTTTGCGGGACATGGAAGCACCAGCACAATCGCTTGCATTTTTTTTCTTAATAACAGAGGAAACCTAAAATACTCCATAATTTTTGCTCATAAAGGTAGGAGTAATATCACAATATCAACAAAACATGCATTTGTATAGCTAAAGAAAACAAACATGGGCTTTCTGCCCGTACAATATTTTTGCATATGGGCCCGGGGCTGACTTGCTACGCCACTGTCTAATAGAGTGCATTACTAACTACAATTTTCATCATGTAATTCGTAAGCACTGAGTGCAAGGTATCCTACAACACTTTCGAGAATTTCACATCCATTAATGAAATTATTAAATAGTGGTACTTTCTGCAGTCTTTGTATTTAGAATATATATATATATATGATGAAAATTGAAGTTAGTAATGCAGTCTATTAGATTACACTGTATTCTTACTGTTTTTTTTTTGTTTGTTTGTTTGTTTGTTTTAACTTTTTGAATTGTTTTAACCTAATTTATCCCATTTATTTGGTTATTTTGTACTTAAGTACTTGCTTTTTGGAATTTGATTAGGTCATCCAGATAGCATATAATCAGTTACCCACCACAGCTTCTCCTTAAGTTGCATGGATGTAAATAAAAATCTAAAAGACTTACAGGTGGGAAAAGGGTTTCTCTCTCTGCCTGTTTATAGATCACAGAATTCCGTAGCACTCTGCAGTCATGAACACTCCCAGGCCATCCCACATTGATGTTCAAGAATCTGAGGCAACAATAATAAATACTGAATGACAAATAAAAATTAAAAATATTAATTTGTAAGTCGCTTTTGGATAAAAGCGTCTGCTAAATTACTAAATGTAAATGTAAATATATTATTCATACAGTGCCTTGCGAAATTATTCATACCCCTTAATTTTTTTCACATTTTGTTATGTTGCTGCCTTATGTTAAACTACTTTAAATAACTTTTTTTTCCCACATCAATCTACACTCCCTACTCCATAATGGGAAAGCAAAAAAATAGGTTTTTAACATTTGTGCAAATTTATTAAAAATAAAAAACTGAAAAGATCCCGTTTTCTGGGACACTCGAAATTTAGCTCAGGAGCATTCATATTGCATTTGTAAAATTTACACTCCATACACCATAATAATGACAAAGCAAAAACCAGATTTGCAAATTTTACAAATGTATTAAAAATAAAACACTGAAATAAGTACATTGCGTAAGTATTCATACCCTTAACTCAGTACATAGTTGAAGCACCTTTACAGCCTCAAGTCTTTTTGGGTATGATGTGACAAGCTTTGCACATCTGCATTTGGCAATTATCTGCCATTCTTTGCCTCACCTTTTCACCTCTCAAGCTCTGTCAGTTTGGACATTTTCTAGAGTCCTAGTTGTTTCAATCGTCTTCCATTATGGATAATGGAGGCTACATGCTTCTGTGAACCTTCAATGCAGCAGATTTTTTTCTGAACTCTTTCCTAGATCATTGCCTTAATGCAAGTCTGTCACTGAGCTCTACAGGCAGTTATCTTGACCTCAGGACTTGGTTTTTGATCTGATATGCATTTTCAGCTGTTAGACCTTTTCTGAGAGGTGTGTGCCTTTCTAAATCATACTCATTCAAATGAATTTGCCACAGTTTAACTCCACTCGAAGTGTAGTAACATCTAGAAGCAATATGAATGCTCCTGAGCTAAATTTCGAGTGTCCCAGAAAAGGGTATGAATACTTATGCAACGGGATCTTTTCAGTTTTTTATTTTTAATAAATTTGCACAAATGTTAAAAACCTATTTTTTGCTTTGCCATTATGGAGTAGGGAGTGTAGATTGATGTGGGAAAAAAAAGTAATTTAAAGCAGTTTAACATAAGGCAGCAACAAAATGTGAAAAAAATGAAGGGGTATGAATAATTTCGCAAGGCACTGTACATATGATTTAACTTACCACTGGCTACAAATGTAAAGATATTAAAAATATAATAAATCCATATAGAATTACTTAAAATTAACTTTAAAAAAGCTTTGTAGTAAATAACATTATTACCTTTACTGATGGTCTACAACAGTTTGCAAGACAACAGAGTGCCACCCTTTTCTGTTAAAGTCGGTGTGATTGTCCGATGGTGCAACGATGGGAATGTGGCTTCCATCAATGACCCCCCAGCTAACAAAAAAAGGTCGCCACAACGTCCCCTGAATGGCATCTGGG
The DNA here is from genome assembly GCA_012976165.1 of Labeo catla. Taxonomy (NCBI): domain Eukaryota; kingdom Metazoa; phylum Chordata; class Actinopteri; order Cypriniformes; family Cyprinidae; genus Labeo; species Labeo catla. The sequence continues at coordinate 120,938 of VONZ01001420.1, read as the reverse complement.
AACGTCCCCTGGACGTCATCGTGTAGGGTTTTTTGGACGTCATGGGGACGTTGCGAGTTCGTTCGCGGGACGTACTGGGGATGTTCGCGGAACGTCCGGAGGACGAAACGGGGACGTTCGCGGGACGTAACAGGGACGCTTACGGGACGTTCAAGAAAACATTGTGGGGACCTATAGCGAACGTTCGCTACAGGTCATTTTAATATATGTAAACATGTCATTAGTCGAAACAGACAAAATTGATCTACCCAAGGAATAAACACACAAGCAATAGTACGTTAACAATACTTTTTTATTTGTTAAAATATTTTTCTTTTGTGTGTGTGTGTGTGTGTGTCTGTCTGTCGTCTGTTCCAGATGTTGGGCGTTATCCAGGTCTGATTCCACCCTTATGTTGGAAACCTAAAACAATATAAATGAACAAATATCAGCAATGGTTTTAAACGTTGACTTCGTTTTCGCATAATGACATAATATTCTATCAAACTGAATCAACTGACTACTCATTATCTGCGCGAATGACACCTGTGTAGAATTTCCCGATTGATAGCCAACCTCTTATGATTTTTAGGCCATTGTTCCTTTTCTATGTGCGTTTATCAAAAATGCACTTCACACAACAGCGCCAGCATATCGCTTTGTTCAATATTCAAGTTGAATATCTGTCAACATTGTATATGTTTAATCGTTTCAGCTTTATGAAAATCTGATATATGGCAATATATGTAAAACACATATATAATATATGTCCATGTATGGATTACACAGATATACAAAATAGCCGCTTTCACATATGTAACATATATTTCCCTAAATACACACATATATGTCTTTATAGTACCTTCATATATGGGCAACAATGTATATGTAAATTAAATATATGTTAAATATAAGTTACATATATCTGAACTAAAAATTTAATGGCAAAATATAAATGGCAAAAACACAATAAGGGTAATGTTTACAAAACTTTTAATTAACTGATCAGCTACAAAACACAATAATATTAACACTTTTTAAAGTTATTTAAAATGTATTTAAAGGAATAGTTCCCCAAAAATGAAAATTATGTAATTATTTACTTACCATCATGTTGGTCCAAACCCTGTATGAGCTTCTTTCTTCTGCTGACGAAGGACGATATTCTGAAGAATGTTTGTAACCAAACAGTTTTGGGGCTCCACTTACTTCCTTAGTATTTTCCTACCATGGAAGTGGACAGCAATTGTTTACAAACATTCTTCACAATACCTTTTTGTGTTCAGCAGAAGAAAGAAGCTCATTCAGGTTTGAATCAACTTGATGGCAGTTAAATAATACAACATTTTTATTTTTGGCTGAAGTTACAGTAAAACAATCAAGTGGCAATATAGTGAGCTCTGCCATTTTGCAGTTCAAGGCTGTACCAATTTGGCCAGAAGTGGTTCCAGGATGTATCATCATCACAGCATCTTAAAAAAAATGCAGATAGAACCACATTAATCCTAAAAAGGGCAAGAAATCAGAAAATAAATTCATTGCAATTTCCCATCTTCTTAGGACACAAATAATACAATTTCATGATTTTTGTTTTTTTTTTTAAAAACATGACTTTTTTTATTATTAGGTTTGGTTGACTAAAAATCATCATTATTTATGATTCTCAGATTTAAACTATCACCAACAGCACAACAACGCAAAAGGACGCTAAGTTATGAAGGTTGTGTAACATTGTTTTACTTTTCCCCTCAGCTTCATAACAAATAATGGCTTCCCCTGCGACTAGCAACAAACCTTAAATATTGTAGAAACTGTTATAGCGACCATCACGTCAGCACTGCATAGAAATTAATATCTGTGAGAAACATTTAGGATTGTTTAGGGTGCACATCATATAAATGTCATCATAAAGCAATATTACCTTATAAAATACATAATGTAAATGAAGTAAAACACTTACTTAAATATATATTTTAAATAAGATAAAACACTTACTCCTAGTGTTTCCCTGTTAAAAATTACCTCCACCTCAGCACTGCATAGCAATTCAGATCTATGAGAAATGTTTAGGTGCACACAGCATATTACTATCATCATAAAGTAATATTACAAGTAAATGAAGTAAAACACTTACTTTCTGTGTTTTCTTTGATAAAACCAACTTCTCTGTCCACTCCGCATCCTGAGTGAAAGAAAATATTGCTCTGAGAAACAGTTTAAATACATAAATTTCGCTATAAATCAATATGACGTTATAAAACACTTACTTTCCCTGTTAAAAATGACATCTACGTTAGCACTGTAAAGCAAATGAGATCTGTAAGAAACTATATGTTGGTTTAGAAGCATACAGTTATAAAATACATATTTTAAATGAGGCAAAACACTTACTTCTTACGTTTCCCTGTTAAAAGCGACCTCCACGTCAACACTGCATAGCAATTCAAATCTGCGAGAAACGTTTAAGCGTGTTAGGCACGCACTGCGTAACGTTAATATCGTCATAAAGTAATATTATCTTATAAAACACATATCGCAATTGAGGTAAAACACTTACTTAGGTGTTTTCTTGATAAATACCCTGTCTGCTCCGCATCGCGAGTGAAAGGAAATAACGTTAACGTTATCTCTCTAGGAAGAAGTTCAGGAGTACACAGCTCTCGTCTGTTCCGCATCGCGAGTAGAAAAAAATGTCTTTGAGAAAGGTTTAGCGGCATACAGCACATTAATATCGTTATAAAACGATATTATATTACAAAACACATTTTGTGCGTAAGATTAAACACTTTATTTCGTTGTTTCCCGTCCTCATATGCTCCGCATCTAGAGGGAAGAAAATGGCCTCTGTGAAAAATATTCCAAATGCGTGAGGCGCGCACACGAGCAAATGTCCCGGATGTGACTAACACCACAAGTTTAAATCTTTATTCTAAAAGTCCTTAACGCCAGGATTTTAACACCGCGATTTTGCTAATGATCCATTCATAGACTCTTAAGTATCTGCTCATTAAAATCCAAACAGCGACTTTTTATATTATTTTATATTATCTATATGATCAAATAGTTTCATAACTCTGTAAAAAGTAAAATAAATAAATAAATAAATAAATAAAAGGTCATTCACATGTTTGTACAAGTTCTTTATCATATATGGCTCATTCAAACAGTGTTATTACAAATATGTACAGATAGGTTCACACATATTAACTATCGTTTTATATAAATGTTCATATATGGCCATGTATCACATTTCTATATGGGTGCTAACGTTAGCTTCGAAAGTGTTTAGGCTAACGGCCAGCAGCCTTACACGACTGACAGACTCAGCAAATGTTTTAAAAGGTAAACTTTTCATAAAATGTAAGTATTACGAGATACGCTTACGGGACCTAATGTATAAAAGTATAAATACCTTTTCGACCGGACAAAAGCGAAAACTCAAGGCCATGTCTGAGGAAATCACCAGTAAGACCGTTATCTGTCACTCAGCAGCTCAGCGTTGCCATGGATACATGCGCGCACCCTAAGTGACGTCATTCGATCACAAGCTCATTTGATTGGCTTTTACACTTTTATTTTTGCGCTGCATAACAGTCTTAAATGCAATAACTAAAAAAAATAATAATAATTTTTCTAAATAACTTCTCTTGTCAGCTTACCAACAGCAATATTAAAAAAGTAAGAACTGATTTATTTGTCTTACCTGTGTTATTTTCCACTTTCTTCTATTCTTTCTATTCTTCATGTTTTCCTTGGCTGCATTCATCACTCTTCAGGGATTCAACCTTATTTTATTTATGTATGGGGAATACATAGGGCCTAATTGTAGCCTAGGTTCAATTACATTATTGAAGTGTATCTTGTTTTTGATGTCGAAATGCTGAAACAGACTCGTGATTTGATGACATCTTTAATTACAGAAGTTACTTTTTCTTTTGCATAAATGAAAGTAATTTATTTTACAATTAATTAAAATATATAGTTTATACTATAGTATAATAATAATAAAAATGGAATTTTCATTCCATTATTACAGTTAAAAAGGGATTTTGTTTTAAGGAATAATACCCTTTAAAAACCAGTATGGGTTTATTTTTATTTTTATTTATTTGTCTTTAATTTAATGAAGTCTGAGTTGCAAGGTGTCAGGTAAAGTCCAAGCATGGGCAACTGGATTTTCAAGTGTTCTTATGGAAATGGCAGATGAGGGACGAAACGGGGATGTTCGCAAACTGGTTTGGGCGAATGTCCTCTGAATGTCCGCCAGCGAACGTCAAAAAGAGAACCAAATGCGGACGTAAGTGAACGTCCTCAGAACGTCCGTTAGAAAACGTTACAAAGCGGACCAAATCCGGACGTCATCAGAACGTTTGACAGCGAACGTTATAAAGCGGACCAAATCCGGACGTCCTCAAACGTTCGACAGTGAACGTTACAAATCGGACCAAATAGCGACGTTCTCCAAACGTCCGCCAGCGAACGTTACAAAGCGGACGTACTGCGGACCTAAACGGACGTTTGCAACGTCCGGGGGACGTCCCCTGTTTACTGGGCCCTCCGCACTGAGGAAAGCCCCACCGTGTTTTGAAGCCACAGATAACCTCCTGGAGGTGATCCGCGACTGGCAATTGAATGTATTCACGTTGCAGTGACACTAGTGCCTTGCAGACTTCGTGCACGATGATGCAAACTGTGCTCTTCCCAAGCCCAAAAAGATGTGCAAGGGTTCGGCAACCTGAGCCCGTAGCAAGCCACCATATTGCAACGGCGACTCTTTTTTTCCACAGGCACAGGATGCCGAAGGTGCGTGTCTTGAAGAACAAGAAAGGGTCGTAGACGGTTACAAATCACCGTGAATGTATCGGCGCGCATCCTGAAGTTTGACCGCCACATCTCCTCATCAAACTGGGGCACTACGCGATTCCACCAGTCATTGCTAGTCGGCCTTATCCACATTTCTCGCTGAATTTCGAGGCCGGCGGAGATAGCAGCACGAAATTAAACAGCCTGCTATTCTGCCTTTGCTTTATTAGAGGCAGTAGTCCAGCACCGCGGCTACAATTTGTCATGTTGTAAACCAACATTGCTAACCCGTCCATGTTGTTTCGGTTTAGTGTAGGCATAACAAGGCAGCATCATTGCCATAGAAACCAACGCACATTCCGTAAAACGCAAGAGTGCTTATGGACACACAAATCGGATTCGAACAGTTGCGATATGACTGTGTGGACAGTCAGTTATTCAAATCCGATTCCATGCAGATATGGACAAAATCGGATTTGGGTTAACAGTCTGAACGAGGCTTAAGAGAGCCATGCAATATATGCAGAGCGACGGTACGTGAAGAATGGAATTGAGAAAGGCTGATGTATTTAATCATATGTCATATCGCCCTAATTTCATTGAGGGATAAGTTCAGTAAGTTTTAGTTGACTTAAATTGAACAAATACACGATTTCTTACAAAGAGCTGCTGAACAGTAACGTTTAATCACATGATTTGCTTTATGAACAAGGACAGTGATTGCAAGGAGCCATATCAAAAATTAAATTACATTTCCAAACCTGTTATTCATAGCGTTACCACTTACAAATTCAAGTGGATCGGAAATTGTAAAACTGTAATAAATAATGAATACAAACGACAAAGCCAGATTTTTAAGTTGTTTATTTTCATTGAGCTGCTTTCGCCATTGTGTTGTTTTAAGCTGAAAAGCATAAAGTTGCACTTCATTTTAGATCCGTTCTCCTCTCCGGTCATGACAGCAGATATGGCAGTTTATGTCACAGCAAGTGTTCTCCATTCTAATGTGTTTTTAAATGTACAATATAACTTTTAACATCTACCTCCACTATTTCTCAGTCTAGACTGTAGCGTCTGTGTCCGAATGTCCCAGAATGCCGTGCGTTGCTGACGTCACGTTCCCATTCTCCATAGATATATACATATATGCCCATTCTCTATTGAAATTACTATTAACTAATTGTACTAAATGTACTTGACTTTTATTTTGAAATTTGTTTTAGGAGAAATTGCGTGAGTGAAGCGCTGTCACACAGGTTATTTGTAACTTTGTATTTGTAGTGTGTAAGCGCGAGGGTAGAGTTTATGTAATTTCCCCTATGTAAGTTGCCCCTTAGATGGTTAGTCATCCCCGTTGTCAGCCACGTTGCAATTGGAGCTGTTTGCCATGGCCAGGCCCGGTTGTACGGAGGTACTAAACGAAAAGTTTAGTAAAATAGCCGGGCTCATTTTGTAGTTTAGAGAGCTTCATTGATTATAACAGAACTTGTGAGATCGCGATGAACTGAGATGAGTGGCGCTTTAACGTGATAGTATGAAAGGTTTGTTTTATATGGTGCAGTGTTTCGGGATGATATCTGCACATTTATACTGGATTCGTTCTTCGCCCTTTTCCCAAAACAGCTTATACTACTGTTTCAGCTATTAAAAATTCAGTTTTGTATGCAATGGAAAAGTGATTATATTTCGTTAATTTCACGTTAATTTAAACGTTTTGAAGCTTTTTTTGTTCGTTAAATATTGTTGTTACAAAATATACGTTTTTTGCTTTTTAAAGTAACGACAAAGCGGCCAGCGGAAGACTGAAACTAGTCCGTTTGATTTAATTTTGCCTTCTCAAATCATCACGACTTGCCTAAAATAAAATATCTGTAGATATAAAATAGTTCAAGTATAAAACAATGTTATTTTAAACGTTAAACATAGATAAATGTGCGCTATTAGGCGTATATCCAATCATTTGTGCGGAGAGTGGAAGCTAAGCCGCTTTGCAGAACATGGAGGCGCCAGCGCAATCAGTTGCATTTTTTTCAGTAGAAACCATTTTAAATATTCCGTCAATTTTGCTTATAAAAGTAAGAATAACATATCATTCCAAACTGTAAAGGGTCTACTTTTATTTGTGTGCACTCACAATATAAACAAAACGTTGCAAACAGTGCTTCTAAAGAAAACAAACATGATGCGCTTTCTGTTGTCTTAACAGGAGCGCTTCACAAAAATGAACCGAAACTCAGCGAATACATAACTCACAGACATGATACATTTATCTACGGGAAGCTTTAAATTTGCCGGTGCTTTGCGACAAGCTCTATCCTATTGCGTGTGCTTGAACGCCGAACTGTTCCAGCTGCGCTGAAATCGCGCTCGCTGCTGCTGCTGACGGAGACACTAAACGCCTTCCGAGCCGGTCTCAAAAGTGAAATCAAAAGTGAAGTAACGGACGGTGAAGTTCAGGAATGAACAGTAAATGCGTTTGGACTCTCAAGACATGTTTTTTCTTTCTTATTTATTTATTTATTTATTTATTATCTATCTTTTGGCAAAGTGAGTGACATGCTCAGTGTCAACAATTATGTATTAGTCCTAGCTTAAAATCTTTTCTGTACGTGAATTCACCTTTAAAAAATTACTTACAGTAGGATAGATTACCTAGGTTATATTTTAACTGTGTAAAGCTTTTTGAAATCTTACGGCTCAGTTATTTCCGGTTACGTACATTTTCAATGCGCCATAATCATCTAGTTGACTTAAACGCCTAATAAAATGAGATTTCGCGGGATGATTTCAAATTCGGAAAAAGACCATAGTCGCACTGTCAGCGTGTTACTGTTAAAAATTTAAATGTTTAACGTCGTTAAATATGGCAGTTATCGCACATTCATTCAGCCATTTTAAGAATATTCAGCCAATGGAATAAGCAGGGGCTCGGAATAAGAGCACCAACGCACACAAACAAATGGTTTTACTACAAATAAAGCCAAAAATTCCAATTAAAGTTAAACCATATAACCACAAATTAACTCGGGTTTTACTACACTGTCCATAATTTAACGATGGTAGGCTATTTGTAGTAAAAGTGTTGTTATACAAATGGTAAAAATGGGTAAAAACATGGTTAATTTTCGTAAGGGTGTTTATCAGTCAAACTCATTTAACTGTACATTCATCAGGTATGAATTATGATCAGTAAAAGAAAAAAACCGTTCGTGAGAATGCGGCAGGTTAGTGGGTAAATATATTTATTTATTATTCAGAATGCACATACTGAAGGGAAATATATTTATAGTAACCTTTCAGCACGTTGAATATGATTCATGTTAATGCAGAGAATATAATTGTTTTTTTGAAAGAAATGCCAGCCGTAAAATGTAGTAATATTCTGCATTCTCATGAGAAACTGCGCTGGACGCTAACCGGAAGTAGAACGCGGAAGTAGTTGTGCAAGTACATAGATATCCTGACTAGAGCTGTGTCCGAAACCGCTCCCTATTCACTATATAGTGCACTGCATCGGGTGTCAGCCATTTTGTAGTGATGTCCGAATTCTGAGTGAAAGACTTCATTCCCTACATTCGTTCACTACTTTTTACCCACAATGCATTCTGATTTCGAGTGTACAACCGATGTACACTCGCTGAAGCACTATATCCCACAATCCAATGCGGAGAACCGACGAGCTGGAAGAGAGAGCGGGAGCGAACAAGTTTGAATGAGAGATGTCGTACATCTTTATTATTTCTTCTTTAATGTTTATTTCATGCATTATTTATATTAAAATATATTATATAGGAATTCACTCAGTTTAATATTTTACTAATTTACTGAGCTAGCATCTTTGTTAATTTACAAATAATTGTGATAATTTGGTGGATATTTAAAAATGTTCGTTGGTAGCGTATTCATTCTGATGTAAAATTAACGGGCGCCTCAGGGAGCTCTACCATTGGCATATTAGGCTGCTCGGGAGAGTTTCAAGATATGCAAACAATAAATACATAAAAGTATGAACGTGTTAATGTGTTTATTTTTGTTGCTTTGTTATTTTTGTTTGTTGTAATTTAATAGTATTTAATGATTATGAACATATAACCATTACAGATTAATACCATTAATAAAACCATAAAGCTGACGCGGAGGTATGTATAATTACAATATAAAGTTATTCAAAGTGTTATTGCTGTTAATATTATTTTCTAAGATAAGGTACATGTAAAATAAAAGTACATATTTGACAAAGATGTTTTCTGCAACAGTTCCATGTCTCATGCGAAGTGTAACGTTATACGTCACCGTCCGAATTCGTTCACTTCATTTTGTTCACTCCTTTTGATATAGTCCACTCAACGGCCATTCACTATATAGGGATTAGTGAATGAGTGAACGAGTGAGCGATTTCGGACACAGCTTACATCGGTTGTACCCTTACAAAAACAACCTACAGGAATCCTGCAGGATTTTGTATTTTGACTTTGTAACTTGCAATTGCGAGTATATCATGCCATTTTAACTTCAGAACTCGCAATTGCGAGTTTGTATTTCGCAGTACTTACTTTTTTCTGAGAGAAATTTAGAATTGCAAGACATAAACTCGCAATTGTGAAAAAAGAATTGTGAGATACAAACTCGCATTTGCAAAAAAAAATTGCGTGAGTTGCGTGAAAAAGGTCAGAATTGTGAGATATAAATTCGCAATTGTAAGAAAAAAGTCAGAATTGCAAGATGAAAACTCGCATTTGCGAGACAAAAGGAATTGCAAGTTTGTATCTCACAATTCTTTATTTCTCGCGAATGTGTGTTTATATCACGCAATTCTGATAAAAAAAGTCTGAATGGTGAGTTTATCTCGCAATTCTGACTTTGTAACTCGCAATTGCGTGTTTATATCACACAATTCTGACTTTCGAAATTGCAATTGTGAGTTTGTATCTCGCAATTTAGACTTTTTTCCTGGCAATTTTGAGTTTATTTCTCACAATTCTGAGAAAATTGCGTGAAAGTCAGAATATGCGACATACAAACTCGCAATTGCGAGTTCTAAAGTCAGAATTGTGAGTTTATATCTGGTCCTTGTTTTAAATGATTTTGTTCCATTGTTGTGTATGTGTATGTATGTGTTGTCATCTGTTGCTGTTTTATAAGTAGTATGAGGCGGTTGGTCAGTGTGATTTTGTCCCACCCCTCCTCCACTGTGATTGGACCACTGGATAAAACGTAACGATGATGAGCTCTAAGTTTTACGCCTAAAACCCCTCCCCTCGAAGTGCTCAGCATGAAAAAGACACTCAGTACCTCACGCAGCTGCCATTTTAGAAACACTGCACTCCTATTGAAAATAACTGGAAAAATACGCTATCCTCGGGAACAAACACTTTGGTGGACACACGGCCTTATGGTCAAGTGTTACCAACTTTAATGCACTAGGCTAAAAAGCAGGGCTATATTTAGCATCAGAAAGGGCTCTGCTATGAACCAAAGAACTGTTGTTTCTTTATAAATTTTCCTGTTAGCGCTACTGAAGTCATTTGATGCCGTGCAACAGTCTAGCACATGCAAATTTGAACTCGCTAATTTGCAGCTATTATGTTGACAGCTAAAGAGGCAATTATGATGTTTAGAGTCCAATTAGTGCGCGTCATGATCTCTGTGTCCCACAAATTGACAGGTTTACCAAGTTAGGCAAGTTAGGTTAATTATCATATCAACACCATAGTAACATGTGTTTGTTTTCAACATTAGCATATTTATTTGTAACACGCCCATTGAAAAGAGAACCAAATCCGATTTCAAGTGTATAGTTTTGACCAAGCTAAACCTCTTTTAACTCTGTTTATCAGTGCCGAACACAGTCGCACAGACAGAATTCGCGGGTAATCCGGGCATCTCTGAAGGCCAATTAAAAGGAATCTTCTTAAGAGCGTGCCAGAGCGCCACAGTGGTCTTTAATGCCAGTCTGCTCGTGTCTAGTAAATGTGCTGGCATTTTAAACGCCCGTCGTTTCACAAACAACCCTCATCAGCTTTCTGCCCCCTGCCGCGTCTTAAGGACAGAGGCTCTCGTGTACTACGTGTTAATGTGTTTATTTTTGTTCACAGTATTTTAATAGTATTTAACGATTATGAGCATATTAGCATTTCAAAACAAATTAATACCATTTATGAAACCATAAAGCTGACGCAGAGGTATGTATAATTACAATATAAAGTAATTTAAAGTGTTAATGGTAAGTGGTATTAATTTTTATTTTTTTAAATAAGGTACATGTAATATAAAAGTACATATGACAAAGATGTTTTTTGCAAAGTGTACACGTCACCGTCCGAATTCGTTCACTTAATTTTGTTCACTCCTTCTGATATAGTCCACTCAACGGCCATTCACTTTATAGGGATTAGTGAATGAGTGAACGAGTGAGCGATTTCGGACACAGCTTAGATGTCGCCTTGGGCCTCTAAGCATACGTCAACATCGCCGCCATCTTGGGTCGGGGATCTGAAGCAAAGAGTATAGAAGGAAGTGCCAAAGTTTTTCATGAACTGGATGTTTTCAAAGAATGGTTAATCTGTGTTGTATACTGTAGCCTAATCATTTAATAAGCTGTTGTAAATACTGGAAGATGTTTTCACACTACGTACGCACGTTATGTTTGTTTTTGTGTTATATAACCATTTTACGCTGGGTCATTGTATTGCAGGCTTGCTGATGTACAAAATAAACCAGTACAATTCAAATGTTTTAATTAACATGTATTTTTAAGTATGGATATCACACCATTGTAGCAGGGTTCCCGCGGGTCCTTAAAAAGTCTTAAAAAGTCTTAAATTTAGTTTATCAAATTTAAGGTCATAAAAAGTAGTTGTACAAGAAAGTCTTAATTATGATTAAGAGGTCTTAGTGTCACGATTAAACTTCAAAAGGCTGTGATTTCGTTAAATAAACAAAGTCCGGTGCTGAGCTGCTTTGTGTACTGCGGTTACCGGGGAAACACATGTCTGCAGTTCCGAATGCGCCATCTGCTGGCAGAGATTGAATGTGCATTTTCAATATGCCTGTTGTTTTGAGTAGGGTATTCTTACAGTACAGGAGGCTGTAGTTTCAGAACCGCATTTTTAGGACCCTGTAATTTTTTTTAAATTATTTATTTTTATTTTATTTTATTGTATTTATTTATTTGTATTATGTATGCATTAACAGCTCATACTATTTATAGCAGTACCCAACAAACACAGAACGTTGCTACAACGTAGCCAACCTTTTAGCAACGTTGTAACAACATGGCTAAATGGTTGTTGGTTCTACGTTGCGTTGTTAAGGTTGTTACTGCGTTGTCACAATGTTGTCATTCAACCATGGATCGCTGAAGGTTGTGCTTAGGCTGTCTGGACAACCAATGTACGACGTGTACTCGTCACTGTTCCGAAGCGCATTTTACAACTGAACAGACCGTTGGGCCGTTATTCTTCTTCAAGCCAGGATACGTGAGTATTGCTTTTGGTTTTTCTCAGATAAATATGTAAATATCCAAACGAAACCTACAATGTTCGTGTCCAATGTGAGATTTATTTGTTCTGTTAATAAACTGAACGGACAGAATAGCTGACAATTCACATATTAAGTGTTAGTTTGCGATCGGGTTTTGTGTAATGCTAACTATATTTCTTTCAGTATTCAGATAACGTTACTGATATTTAGGAAAAAGAGTTAAACATATTCTGGTCATGTAAATGATAAAGTGTCTTAACATTATGCCAAAAGTTATAAGCCACAATGAAGCTATAAAAAGTGATTGACATTTCAGCACAACAGACAGCAATAGCGCGCTCAATCTAGTCAACAAATAATATCTGTTACCTATTGACCAATAAATTGTTAGATTTAACTCGCCAGTGTTTTTGTTAAACGTGTAAAAGAAATTTCAGCACGGATACATTTTCACTTGCTTACATTTGAGCACTCGGACTGAACGATTACGTTTCACTATATATAACGTTAGTCTATATAGAGCAGTGAGCGCATTATTGGCTGAGGAAAGCGCTCTGTTTTCATTGACTAAGGATCATTGATTGCGTTCACGTTCTGATTTCAGCAAATCAGTTTGAGCCAAGGCAGACAACGTGATTAAAATTCATTAACCAATCATCAGATCTTATCGCGTTTCATACTGATATTAGGCGTCAATTTAGCAGATAGATAGACAGATAGATAGTATATATAGTATATCTATATATGTATGTATTAGAACACTAAAAAATTTATTGTCAATATGCAGTTCTATTGCCTAGGTGTGCATAGGGTGTTGGTTAAGTTTATTTTATTTTTTTATTTTTTTGGGAAATGCATGTGAAGGAAACAAATATTAGTAACCTTGCACATAAAAAAAACATTCATTATTACAAAAACTTATTAAACACTGTTTTAGGTTTGTAGGTGATCAGGTACATTTTTGATCAGGTGCATTTTCTTCACTGTATAAATTAAATATAGATTAATCGTTGTTAAAGTAAATCAGTCAAGAGCAATGAGGGTTTATTTTATTTATTTATTTATTTATTTATTTGTATTAACATTAAGTCTCAAGGTCTTTTTAATATACACTAGATTAATTCAACCAAGTGTGAGATTTTTCATATTGCTTTAATGTTCTGTACAGCTGGTATTGGCATGACACTAAGTTTGACATTTAATTTTACAGCGATCAGTTACCCCACATTAACAAGATGGTTCATTGGACCTCTTCTCCCAGTTTTAAGTAAGTATTCAGAGACTTAGCCTTATGGGTATAACAAGTAGCCTATAGCATTTCTCTACGTATACTGGAGCTCAAACCTGGCTTATGTCACCCTACACATTTCATTTACATCTTTTTCTTTCATATCTGTACTATCTTAGTATAATTAGGACCTAAAAAATAAAAAAAAAAAAATAACTGATACAAAATTTACTTATGATTTGATAGATGTTTAAAATAACTTTAAAAGGTCTCAGTGCCAAAGCAGTGGTGTAGTGGTGCCTGAAGAAGTGGGTATATGCTTAATTTATAATGTGTGTGTGTGTGTGTGTGTGTGTGTGTAATTAACACACTCAACGTCCAGAAACGTGGCAAGGAGATCGGTAATGTGACATCCATGTGACATCAGGGGTTCAACAGTATACAACACATTGATTAATAGCGATATTTATGTGTTGTGCACGCCTAAACTTTTTCTCAGAGCGATATTTTCTTTCACTCGCGATGCGCAGCAGCCAGGGAAGTTGGTTTTATCAAGGAAAACACAGAAAGTAAGTGTTTTATCTCATTTACATTATGTACTATATAAGATAATATTACTTTATGAAGATATTTGTAAGCTGTATGCCCTAAACAAGCCTAAACCTTTCTCACAGATTTGAATTGCTACGCGGTGCTGACACGGAGGTCGCTTTTAACAGGGAAACATAAGTAGTAAGTGTTTTACCTCATTAATAGCGATATTTAAGGATTGTGCACTCCTAAACTTTTTCTCAGAGTGATATTTTCTTTAACTTGTGATGTTGAGCACCTAGGAAAGTTGGTTTTATCAAGAAAAACACAGAAAGTAAAGGTTTTATTTCATTTACATTACGTATTATATAAAGATATCTTTATTAAGATATTAATGTATGCTGTGCATCTAAACAAGCCTAAATGTTTCTCACAGATTTGCTATGTAATGCTGACGGAGGTCGCTTTTAACAGGGAAACACTACAAGTAAGTGTTTTATCTCATTTAAAATATGTATTTCATAACATCATATTGATTTATAGCAATATTTATGTGTTGTGCACTCCTAAACTTTTTTTCTCAGATAGATTATTAATCTTTCACTCAGGAGATGATGTGCTTGAAGAGTATGAAACCACCAATACATTAAGTGGGATGAGAAGAGCTATGTTAGGACACATACCAGAGACATGGGTAAGCCATAATTGCATATTTTAAGATGCTTTTTTGATTATTAAACAATAATAATAAAGAGTCTGATCTCCTTTGGGTTTTTGGTATGTTTGCACTGTCATTTATTTATGTGCTGTCCCGTTTATGCGCATTCATTTTGGTAGGAGGAGTCCAACTTCAATGTAGAGAGAGATCAGTACACACTTGGAATTATGACACTGTTTCTGACGTTAAAAGACCAATTTTCCAGTAAGACTGACTTTCTTTTTTTTTACAATATATATGTGCATACATTTACAGTGAATTAAATGATTTTCCTCAAAGTGATAGTTCACCCAAAAATGAATATATATGTATAGAGAGAGAGAGACAAAATGATGACAGAATTTTCAGTTTTGGGTGAACCATTTTGAATTGTATTCTATTGTATTGTCTAGATTTAAACTGTCAGATTGTGTTTGCCTCCCGAAAAGTGTTAGGTACATTATTACCATTTGATACCTTGAATCTTGTCAGTTTAAATCTAGATTAAAAACCCATCTCTTTAACCTGGCTTACACACACTTACACATTTCTATAATTCAAATTCGTTAAAAGGTTTGTTAGGCTGCATTAGTTAGGTCAGGTGGAACCGGGAACACTTCCTATAACACACAATGTACTTGTTACATAATAAGAAAGAAGGGCATCTACAGTAATGTTAGTCTTTTTGGTTCTTATTCCGAGGTCACTATAGCCACCCAGATCCAGACTGTATCCAGATCAAATGGTCACTGCAGGTACCCGGATCTCGTCCGTACCCAGCTCAGATGGTGGATCAGAACCTAGAGATGATCTCTACATCCCTAAATGTCAGCGGAGACCAGGACAAATAGATGAGCCCCAGAGACTGATCCCATCTGAAGACCTCGTCACCTAGACGGCGATCCGGACAAGACCACGGGAACCAGATGAGTCATTCCCCCATGTCATTCCAAACCTGTAAAAGCTTCGTTCGTCTTCAGAACACAAATTAAGATATTTTTGATGCATTCTGACAGCTTTCTGACCCTCCCATATACAGCAATGTATATGGGAGATCCGTAAAATAATCCATGTGTCATAAGAGGTTCAACCTTAATCTTACAAAGCTACAAGAATACTTTTTGTATTCTTTTGAGACTAATTGTCGAATAAAGTCGTTATTTTTGATTTCTTTGCGTGAATTATGACAAAATTTTCATTTTGGAGTGGAGTAACCATTTAATACTGTAAAGCTGCTTTGAGACACTCTACATTGTAAAAAACATTATATATAATGGTGACTTGACTGTTTGACACTTGTCTCTGACATTTCACCTGATAAATGGATGTGAACTTATCCTGTTTTTTATGTTTTTGTTGTTTTATTTTTCAATTTTACAGGAGCACTTTTGTGATGCTGCAAGTGAGAATGTATATCTTGCTTGGCTGAAAACTGCAGAGAAACACATCTTGTCATGCTGAAAACAAAGAATGAGACTATACTCTCTTCAAGGAGGTCCGAACAAAGACTGTTGTTTAGGCTTATAAATGCAAGCATTATAAACGAGTAAAAGAGTACATAATATGCACCACATTAGAATGTGTATTTTGTGCCTTTGCATTGATTTGCCTTGACATTATGATGTTTTAATTGTTGTAAGAACATGTTTTTTTACATGTATTGAAAACACTGAATGTGTGAAGAAATTTTGTTGCAGGGAAAATTATTTACAATGTTTCATTTTAAAAATAAATTGTAAATAAATGTAAACGTGTATTGTTTTGTGTGTGTGTGTGTGTTTTTTTGTTTGTTTGTTTGTTTGTTTTTCACCTGAACATTGTTGCTGTGTTGACCAGTTAATCCATGAGTGTTAACTTAAACACCAACTTCGGTATTTTCATCATCCATTCTGGTGTTAATATTTTACATGTTAAGAGTTTGTTAGTAACACTGTAAGGGTGTTAATAATGTTAACTCTTTCAAAAGTGTTAGTTTAACACTCTAGTGGTATTCATATATACACTGGATAAGTGTTAATTTTAACTTTGAGGGAGTTTAATTCACTCTTTAAAGATAATAATAATAATAATAATAATAAATATATATAAATATATAGTCGTTTTGAGCTTATTGTTTGAACGCATTCGTTTACTGAGTCCTTGGACTGAAAAGTTTACAGGGGTTCACCAGTTTAAGAAATTTCTGATCGTAAAAACCTGCTTCTTTTCATTTTCAAGATATTGTTTTAGTTATGAATGTACTGATTCAAATTAGTAATCAATAAAAATTATTATTTTACACTCTGCGCGCCTCCCCTAACATGCTCTCGTGTATTAACAGGCAGAATGGGGTAGGGGGGCGGAGCGGGCGCGGGCGCATCAGGCGCAATCATTAAACGTTTCAAAGGAAGCCGGCGCCACGGTCCTGACCGCATCATCACTGTCTTTACTGTGTGATTTTAGGGAATATTTGCATTTATTCACATGCGACTAATGTGGTGGACTGTTAGGACACTACTGAATGATGCGCATTTAGAAGTAGGTATAGGCAAAGCCGACTGATAAAGTCTGTCGTATTAAGCTCCTATTTGAGTCCTCCTACATATAGTGGCTTGCTATTTGATTTTTGGCTATTTTCTTGTTCTCTGTTTAGACCTGTGCCTGCCGCGCATCATTCTCTGGCCTCGGACTGTCTGGTTTTGACTTGTGTCTACCGACGTTCTCGTCTGCGCTCCCCTGTCCGCTGTATTCTCCAGCCCGGAGTCCGCCTCATCGGCCGGTGACCTGCTGACTATCTCAGCTGCTTTTCTTTTGTTTAGCAAACGTTCTCAAATGCCTTTTTTTCATGTATGCAATGTTTTAATAAAGTTGGATTATATGAACCTGTATGGCATTTTCCCCACTTTAACGTTTAATAGCAGGTTTTATGTTAAAAAGAACAATTAATGATTAACAGTATTTAAAAAACTAAATAAATGCAAATAAAATAAATAAAAACATAAGACGCTGAAACGGTAATATTTATAATCTGGCATAAAAATAAATGTTGTCGGAACGTCGTCTCGCAGTTGCTGAATGTCGCGCAACAACGTTGCTACAGCCTTTTCACGTCTTACATTTCAACGTTGCTGCAATGTCGCAAGGACGTAGACTGCAACGTTGCCAAAGTAAAAATAGAACGTGGCAGCGACGTTGCCACAACGTAACTGTGTTTGTTGGGTAGCTATTCAATTCTGTATATTATTATTTTTAAGGAAATACTGAATTTAGTTGTTTAATTGTATACACTTAATTATTGTCCTAACCAACTCCTAATCCTAAACTTACCCCTGAAATATTTAGCCTAATTTATTTCAATATATTCTAGACTTCAGTTCATTAGCTGCTGCGCTTCATGTCTGACGTGTGACCCACTTAACAAAGTGAAGTAAACAGTAAAACAATTGCTGTACAAATTAGTGTGTTTATTAGTACTTTAATAAATTTAAAATAATTTGAATACAAATACTAATTTACAACATCCAGCAGCACAATGAACTGTTTTGGACAGTTTAATGGGCTAAATGGAGATTGCTGACACCCCTTTGAACACTCAAGTTTATGTCAGCTTTTACATTAAAAATAAGATGGAAAGATTAAAAAAAAAAAATAGTTTCAATGGATCTAGTCTTTGCCTCTGTTTGATATTTCTTTGTTGAAATGGAATTGCTAGATGGCGCCGTCTCAAAAAATAGGGTCCCAGAAATGTGGTTTTGCAGGAACATAGTATTGAGGTTGTTTTTGTTCAGACCAAAGCGAAAAGTGACCCATGTTTTTACCCTGCAAACATGCAGAGCTGTAAATGTGAACTGGTGGATCAGTTAGAAGATAATTCATCATAAAAATCTAAACACTAACATGTATTTGTATGTTTTTTAAATTAATATAATAATTTATTGATAATAATTGTTTCAATTAATAAAAGGAATACTTTTTTCTATTTACTTAAAAATTGACACTTTAAAGAAATGTGAAATGTATCACTTTATAAAACCTTTTGTTTTTGTGAAAAATCTGAACTGTAAATCGTTTTTTACAGTAGTTTACAGTCATTTTACAGTTTAATATTTAACCATAGACATTGCCTTACCCTGCTCATATGGTATTAATTTTATTTGTGCAGGTCTTAAAAAAGGTCTTAAAAAGTCTTAAATTTGAGCTTAAAAATCCTGCAGCAACCCTGTGTAGCCATTTTGTGTGCAGTAGACTAGGCTAAGGTAAGTAACAATAGTTAATTTTAAGTTCACTGAAGTGGAAGAATAATAAACTTACACCTAGTTTTGAAGTAGATTAATATCAAAAGCTTCAATTTTCTCTGGACTCGATCATAAATACATGTCTGTCAGTTGGAACAAACCAAAAAACTAAAAAAAATCATTTGAGATTTGGACGATTTATGATGATTTAATTTCTGCCTAGATGCAGATGTTAGGTTCCCCATCCTAACATTCTGAGGTCTGTTGGTCAGGAAGTCCATAATTGTTTTTTTTTTCCGCTTTGTTTGTTTAACTCATGCCTTTATTAATTTAAATTTTGCTCTATTATTTATCTATTTATTTATATTTTATATATACTTTATTTTATATTATTCATGTTTTTTTCATATCACTATCAGCATCCTTGTAATTGTTTTGTGCATTGTAGAACAAATGAATTAGTTATGTACGTGTGTCCAAGTATTGTATTGTATATGATATATCACATATTTATGATAGAACATAGATTAATTAATTATTTTACTTATATCATATAAGTAAAATAATTAATTAATCTATGTTCTATCATAAATATATGTCTGACATTTATAATAAACCAAACGGCTTGAAAATCGGTTGAAAATTAAGCAAATTAAGGTGATTTTAATCGTTGATAGTTCTCTGCCAATGTTAACTAATACAGAGTAGACGCGGCTTCCCCCGATCCAAGATGGCGGCCGCGCTGACGCATCGTTCCTATGGACAGCAGCGTCAGAGGCGACATCTAGTCAGTATATATATCTATGGTGCAAGTAGACCAGCCCAAACTCGAACTCAGGACACCCATAATGCAAGGCCCTTATATATCAATGGACTGCCCAGGAGCCTATCAGGACAGGCATTCACCCATGTCATGAATATGCATGAGGCGCAATTATCATAATGAGGTCGTGTTGAATAGAGAGCTCTACAATGCAATTCTTACTAGTAAGAATCGCTATTGTAGAGCTCTACAATTTACATTTTTACTAGTAAGAATGCAATTACACAGCTCTACAACTGCATTCTTACTAGTAAGAAATACAGTTAGAGAGCTCTCTAATACAATTCTTACTAGTAACAATTGAATTAGAGAGCTCTGTAATTAAATTAGAGAGCTCTGCAATTGCATTCTTACTAGTAAAAATTCGGTTAGAGAGCTCTCTAATTCAAATTTTACTAGTAAGAATTAAAGTTAGAGAGCTCTTTAATGCAATTTGTACTAGTAACAACTGAATTAGATAGCTCTCTAATTGAATTAGAGAGCTCTGCAATTGCATTCTTACTAGTAACAATTGAGATAGAGAGCTCTACATTTGAATTCTTACTAGTAATAATTACAATTAGAGAGCTCTTTAATGCAATTCTTACTAGTAACAACTGAATTACAGAGCTCTTCAATTCAGTTAGAGAGCTCTCAAATTCAGTTTTTACTAGTAAGAATTCTAATTAGAGAGCTCTCTAATTCAATTTTTACTAGTAAGAATTCCATTTAGAGAGCTCTCTAATTCAATTGTTACTAGTAAGAACTGTTTTAGAGAGCTCTTTAATTTAATTACAGAGCTCTGCAATTAAACATATCTTTAATGTATTTTTTTACTAGTAAAAATTGAATTATAGATCTCTGTAATTGCATTTTTACTAGTAAGAATTAAATTAGAGAGCTCTCTATTCGGAATTGTTACTAGTAAAAATGTAATTGAAGAGCTCTCTAATTGAAATTATTACTAGTAAAAATTGATTTAAAGAGCTCTCTAATTGTAATTCTTACTAGTAAAAATTCAGTTGTAGAGCTCTGTAATTAAAAATGAATGGAAGTCAATGGAGACATATGACTAGTAGAAATTCATTTGTAGAGCTCTCTAATTGGAATTGTTACTAGTAATAATTGAATTAGAGAGCTCTCTAATTACAATTGTTACTAGTAAGAATTGAATTAGAGAGCTCTCTAAATGGCATTGTTACTAGTAATAATTGAATTAGAGAGCTCTCTAATTATAATTGTTACTAGTAAGAATTGAATTAGAGAGCTCTCTAATTGGCATTGTTACTAGTAAAAATGTAATTATAGAGCTCTCTAATTCAATTATTACTAGTAAAAATGCAATTACGACAAGTAACACTTAGAATATTTTAAGCTAAAACGGCTTGCCATAAAGAATTCAGTTGTAGAGCTCTCTATTTCAATTGTCACTAATAAGAATGTGATTGCAGAGCTCTCTAATTCGATTAGAGAGCTCTCTAATTCAGTTGTTACTAGTACAAATTGCATTAAAGAGCTCTCTAACTTTAATTCTTACTAGTAAAATTTGAATTAGAGAGCTCTCTAACCTAATTTTTACTAGTAAGAATTCAATTGCAGAGCTCTCTAATTAAATTACAGAGCTCTCTAATTCAATTGTTACTAGTAAGAATTGTATTAGAGAGCTCTCTAACTGTATCTCTTACTAGTAAGAATGCAGTTGTAGAGCTGTGTAATTGCATTCTTACTAGTAAAAATGTAATTGCAGAGCTCTACAATAGCGATTCTTACTAGTAAGAATTGCATTGTAGAGCTCTCTATTCAACACGACCTTATTATGATAATTGCACCTCATGCATATTCATAACATGGGTGAAAGCCTGTGTAAGGCTCCTCCCGCTACGGCAAGCCTAGCGGTTCAGCTGAAGGTTTCTTGCGTGTAGGTCGTTTACGGCACTTCTGTAAAAATGACCTTGAAATATTAAAATTTAGTTTCCAAACAAAAATCTGACTCCATGAATAATTTAGTCTGACTCCAATTATGAATAATTTGTTAATTCTGGTTTGTATTCTGTAATTTGCTGATCGCGGCTATTTTTTTCTGTATAATAATTTAGACATTTGAATATTCTGGAAGTCCCGTAGTCTCAATATTTCGTTCCTAGGGACTCGGCGCCGCTTTCGATTTACACCCCGGCCGTGGCGAATTCGTCGACACAAGCTCGCCAGTTCTGACTTACTCAGAGGATGTAGAGCGATTATAATATCTTAAAGTGGGCCGCGCCTGCGTGCTCTCAACAAAAAGTATATTTTTCCTTAATAACCGCGAGAGCTACATCGTGCTAAGTCAGTGACAGCTCAACATCCGGAGCCCTAGTGATGTCCCCATGGCTCATCAGTCGGTACTTACGGCGTGGTCTGCCCTGGACGCAGTCTTGAGGTAGCACCCTTACACATTAACCTACTAGAAAATCATTTCCAAGAAATCCAGAATAAGTCAAAGTTAACATTTATTTATGCCAGGCATATAAAAAATAGCAATGAAAGTTCAATCAAAATTACGTTCAATTAATCAAAAGGAAATCCAATTTTTACAGAAAAACATCACATTTTAGTTACAATACTGATCAGCATAGAATTCAAACCTATAAAATAAAATAAGAACAAAGAGTCAGCATACCTGGCAAATAAAGAGACACACGACAATCGTGCGGGAAGTTCTGGTTACAGATGCTTCCCCGAATGTTTCGCCAATCCTCTTTAAGTACCCAGATCAGAACATTACAATCATAAAATTCAGCGTGATAAAACTTCACAGGACCTTTTGCTGAAGCCTAGAATAACTTGAAAGTTGGGGTTGTAAAGACAGCATGTGGTACAGACCTCTTCAGCGACACCACCCATATCAGGAGAACAGAGTTTTTCTTAAGTTTCAAATCTTTATTTCTGGTCTGTTCTACTGGTATGGGACTGAGATATTATTTCCAACCGCACTGAGACTATAAAATTGATATCAAACATGAGGGGTTTCTGATTGTGAATTCAAGATATATATGTGATTGTTTTGTATGAGTGTGATAGCTTAGATCCTTGGCCTCTTCTCTGTAGTGACCTGCCCCCTGTTGCTAGAGGAAAGGATGGGCCAGGTGGTTGATAAGCAAATGGTCTTTTCCTCCTGGGCCTTCCTAGATCTTCCTGTCTGACAAAGAGTTTATTATTTTACGATCTCACACTGGCATTGCGAGAGTTCCTGTGTATGTAACTTCACGGGAAGATCATCGGCTCCTACACCTGTCCTGATAGGCTCCTGGGCAGTCCATTGATATATAACGGCCTTGCATTACGGGTGTTCTGAGTTCGCGTTTGGACTCGTGGACCAGGCCTGGACTGACCATAGGGCATACCGGGCAATGCCCGCCGGGCCGACGCACATTTTTGGGCTGGGGCTGTCAGTCATAATTTAATATTTTTTAAAAAGTTTATTAGGCCAATTTATTACCGCAACGGTAGAGTATCTGAGACACGAATCACGGCCCATTGGTTGACTGTCTTAAAGGACATTGAGCTAGTCCAATGAAATCTCAGGCCACGCCCTGCCTCCCTCCTGGCCAGCCCTCAGCTCCACTTGACAAAATCTGCTATTTTGTTTGACGATAAATTTTGCTACAAGGTGGGAATTTTGTCACTGTGGCCTTCTCTTCCAAGTCTGAGTATTGTAATGAGAGTAATAAAAGACTGTATAATAACAATAATAATAATTAAGAATAATTTTTTACCAAGGTTATTCGCTTCCATGCAGGTTACTGTGGTTTAATGTTTGAAACAAAACAGTGAGCGCATATATCCTTTGATGTGTCATATATATGCCTCAGCATATTGTTTAAATAATCATGGTGGGCCGCTATGGTCAAAAATGCCAGGGCCGTTTTTTGGTCCCAGTCCAGCCCTGTCGTGGACCCTTCCAATCCCACACCCCTCCCCTAAACTCATACTGTCCTATCGAAATAAAAGCAAAAACGGCAAAAAAAATAAAAATAAATAAATAAATCTTAAAAACAACAAAATGGGAGACTGCACCTCCGAGTTGTTGACTCAATCAGTTTTTAATCGCAACACTGATGCTCTAATGATCTATTATGTAGCCTATTGATTAAATTGACCTATATTGATTAAAATCAATATAAAATGATTATGCTTTACGCAGCTGAAATATAACCTAGGTAATCTATTTATCCTACTGTATTATTTTTAAAGGTGAATTCACGTACAGAAAAGATTTTAGGCTAGGACTAATATCATAATGGGCCTTTTCACGGTCCGCGTTCGGGAACCTGGAAGCGTCGAATAGTTGTGTAAAATAACTTCGGCTGTAGCCTGTATGAATGGTAATGCCCATAGCACGGGATGGATGTGATTTATTAATGAACAATTCATCATAGATGTTTCATCAAAACATATTAAACACAGTTTCCGACCATTAATCGGGTATGAGGAAACAAGGAAAAATGTTGTCCTGATATTCCGACGCACATTTCATGATTTAAATGTGAGCGCACAAGCTGCGTATGCACAATACTTCAAAGACAGACCAGCTTTTAAACGTGACATTTCCTCCAGATTTGATCGCAGTGATTGAATAGCATTATACTGGTATGGTAGGGGATCGTCTAAGGTTAATTAGATTCTTTTAACTGATAATCTGCCCGCGGCTGCACGTTACTGCTGGAGAAATACTCAGAATATACACTGTTTTAATTTCATTTTTAATGTTTTTGTTGTTTTTGTTTTTATTATTGCGCAATATAATATTGTTATCATAATAAACACCTTGAACGTCAATTTTATTGCTCTTATGTGATGTGTTGCTTGTATGCTATTCTTGCATTTTTTTTTTTAAATAAAAAGCTGGTCTGTCTCTGAAGTATTGGCAGCTTGTGCGCTCCCATTTAGCAATATCACGCTTTAAAATATCAGCTCATGAGCTTGATTGTGAATGTGGTAGGCTATTTATTTATTTATTTTTTAATTTTTTTACAGTTCAACAAACAAGAAATTAATATAGCATAGGTGAACTACATTTTGGACACAATATGTCCGTTTTTGCTGTGTTTCACCAACACAAATAGAACAATCCTGGAACAGAACTGCTGCGCTTCTAGAGCAACATATTTCGTACTTGCATGAATCTGTGTTTTAAATGAATCTTTCATTTACGACAGGGTTGGCTGCCACCTACTGGCGGTTTTAGATAGGACAAAACCAGCCATGATTCCAGGACAATCGCATACTCAGCAAAATATATCTCCTAATTAAGCTTATCGATTAAACATAATATCGCAAATTTATTTCTTTCCCAATGTTTGACCAATAAATAAATAAATAAATAAATAAATAAATAAATAAACAAAGAAATTTTAAACACATTTTATCAAGAGTGTCAACTAGCCTATTAATTAGCCTGTATATCAAAATTTTGCATGCATGTTACAGTGCATAATAAACACCAAAATGATATGAAATTTTGTCTGGTAAACTTCATAATTACCAGACATTTTGACCGACATTAGCTTTTTTAGAGCGAACGTTTGTGTGTCTTCTTTGCTTTTAAGTATTTCAAGACTATACATATGTAAATTTATCTAGTGATTAAATATTATTTTTCAAAAACATATCAGTTTTATGGTCATTCTAATACAATGAAAATGCTATTAATTAAGGGGCCTTTATTTTGAAGTGCATCACCCCAGGCGGGATTTAGAAAGGGAAATGGGTGTAATCGCGAATCTGTTTTGCATCTAATGAATATGCGTTTTTACTAGTAAGAATACAATTGCAGAGCTCTGTAACTGGATTTCTTACTAGTAAAAACTGAATAAGAGAGCTCTGTAATTGCATTTTTACTAGTAAGAACTGAATTAGAGAGCTCTCTAATTAAATTATTACTAGTAAGATTACGATTGCAGAGCTCTGTAATTCAATTAGAGAGCTCTCTAATTCAATTCTTACTAGTAAGAATTGCATTAAAGAGCTCTCTAAATGGCATTGTTACTAGTAAGAATTGAGTTGTAGAGCTCTCTAAATGAATTCTTACTAGTAAGAATGTAATTGCAGAGCTCTCTAATTCAATTAGAGAGCTCTCTAATTCAATTGTTACTAGTAAGAATTGAATTAGAGAGCTCTCTAATTCTAATTGTTACTAGTAAGAACTAAATTAGAGAGCTCTATAATTCAGATCTTACTAGTAAAAATACAATTGCAGAGCTCTCTAACTAAATTAGAGAGCTCTCTAATTATAATTGTTACTAGTAAGAATTGAATTAGAGAGCTCTCTAACTGGCATTGTTACTAGTAAAAATGTAATTATAGAGCTCTCTAATTCAATTATTACTAGTAAAAATGCACTTATGACGAGTAACACTTAGAATATTTTAAGCTAAAACGGCTTGCCATAAACTGACGTTGCATCAGCACTGACCCTAAGACTCTAGCCGTTTCTCAATATGCGTTCTTGTCTGTACTTGTGTTCCTGTGGACTTGTGAAACATCATCAGTCGTCGCCCAAGTACTGTTCCAATTTAAAGTTCACATCTAGCCAAGTACACTTCAAATCCCGGATGTGTTCTTGCTCCGCATCAAGGATGCATCAAGAGGAGACTTGTGCGAACTTGAGGCAGCCATGTATCCCAGAATGCATTTTGCACCAATCAGCGAGCGTTAATGGCGGAGCCGAAAACCTGCATAATTTTCAAAATATTACTGTTATTGTGTCATGAAATGAAGTTTTAAGAGTATTTCAGGCGAGAATGTCCTTGTTTAAAACTCAAATCTGCGGTTTATTTACAAAGACCGCACCTATTTGAAAATTTGTTTTGCCAATTTCGGAGATGTGAGTTCCAGGCGAACACCCGGTGCTCAGTGGTCGTGTGTCCAAGGCTAGTCCTTCTGAAGTTTGCCGCTGGTCCTCACATCTCTGTAGTGGTTAATCAAGAGGTATAATTCGTTTTGGGTAAATCTAACAGCTAATTTTTGGTCGCGTGAATCTATTATTTATTCCAGGGCATATCGTTTTGCCTGAGGACAAAGTTATGCTTCATAAATTATTCATCAATCGTAATTCAACCCTGACTTTTTGCCATGCATCTCACTGAATTGTTTGTTTTTGTCTTCATTTCCGATTACATAAGTCTCTTATACTTTATACTTATATTTCTATAATGGTTAATATTGTTAATTAAAACTGACATTTAACAAAAAAGGCAGAGTTGTGCTTGTCATGTTTTATTTTATTATACATAAAGATGTACTATACACAGTGCACATATTGCCTAAATCACATATTAATATTTTTTTATTTTTTAAAATGAGTACGAAAAGAGGGTTGTGGTTTATATTTTGAAGAAAACAAAGAGGCAGTGTTTGATATCACTTTGTTTTATTGTAATGCTAGGTGTAACAGACTTTAATAAGAGTTATCTTACATTTCTCTATTTGTTTTGTGTTACTTTTTGTATGTTAAAGATTGGCTAAGGATCGTTTTATTTCCGTTGTTAATGGGGGACTTTTATTTTGAAACGGAATCTGCTTTTCACGCTAACAAGGAGTAATAAAAAAACGTTTCATGACGGGTTAACAGAGCTCGTACACAAAAGGACGGTTTATAAGTTTATCCAGCACCCCCTGAAAAGGCATAAGATTTGTGTAACTTTATACTGTTAGTTAAAAACAAGTATTTTGTGAAAATCGCTGTATATGTCCAAGAATGTTAATGTACATATTTTTACCGCTTTATTTGGCTCTTACTGTGATTTCTGAAGTAAAAGAATGCTAATAAACCTTAA
Organism: Labeo catla; assembly: GCA_012976165.1. Classification (NCBI taxonomy): domain Eukaryota; kingdom Metazoa; phylum Chordata; class Actinopteri; order Cypriniformes; family Cyprinidae; genus Labeo; species Labeo catla. The sequence continues at coordinate 93,385 of VONZ01001420.1, read as the reverse complement.
AGAAACATCAGTAAATTTTCGACCATCATTCGGACGGGGTCTGCTACGGTAAGAGCTTCACCTTCGCTGCTTCAGATCCTTGCTCCACGTGCTGACAGATGGTTTTAACGCGAGAATGGATTGCAGTGCGTCGGAATCAGCGTGATGGCCTACGGAGCTGAGACACTGTAGTGAGCGAGTTCACTATGGAAATGGATACAGACCAACAAGAATCTGAAAGCCCGCACCAAACGGAAAAGGAAGGTAAAAAGGAAAAGGATATAAAAGAAGCAGTTAGACGTAAAGACAAAAATACTTCAGACTTTCAGTGTCATGCACAAGACAGCGCAGAACTCCCTCGACGTTCAGAACGTCCTCATATACATACAGAGAAAATGCTTGCTTATCAGAAAGATGAAATGCTGTAAGAAAGAAAGATGGTTAACTACATTGTATGAGCAATGGAAGTTAGATGCTCGTAAAGCAAGACAGGACTTAAAAACAGACATAAATGACAAGCAGCTTGCGGAAATTGCTGACTTTCTTAAGGATAAAAAGAACTGTATCATGAAAATCTTCAGTGAAATAAGAGAATATGTTACACCTGCTGCTGACTTAAAGACGTAAAATCGATGCATGTGAAACTGTGACCAATGATATCGTCAAAATTGTGTTTGAATGAATAGCAACTGTAGATGGCGAGTTTGATGCAGAAAGAGAAAGAGGCCGTCTACGTGAACTTTTAGCACAGAGTTGCGCTCGCTCTATATATGGTTCCAGTGCTTCGCAAATGAGTGTCAGCAGCCGTTCTGGATCTTCTTGTACAGTAAGCAAATGGGCAGATACTGCAGCAGAGTTGGCTGCAAAAGAGGCTGAATACAAGATGATGCAAATGGAAAAGCAACAAAAAGAAAAATTAAGAACTATAGAAGAGCAATTCAGAAAAGAGTTAGAAACTCAAAAGTTTGAACTAGAATGGCTGCAAGTAGAAAAGGATATAGAAGTTGCTCGAGCCAGAGTAAAATCCTATGATGAAGAAATAAAACAGGAGACAAGAAGTCAGTCAATAAAGAATGAACATCAAGGGCCAAGAAACGAAATGCAGCATCAGCAATGCAATGTTGTTCAGTCAACACCTCCCAGTGAAGTGTCTCACCTTGCTCAAGCAGTTCAGGACAGCATAGCCATAAACAGGTTTCCCGTACCTGAGCCTACAGTGTTCAGCAGAGACCAGATTCAGTTTGTAGACTGGAAAGCATCATTTATGTCATTAATAGATAAAAAAGGCATCTCAGCAGCTGACAAACTCTATTATTTGAAGAAGTATGTGAATGGCTCAGCGCACAGGTATCTTGAGGGCACCTTTTATCGAAATGACAAAGAAGCCTACAAAGACGCTTGGGACAAGCTTAACCAAAGATATGGCCAGCCACTTTTGTCATTCAAAGAGCGTTTCGAGAAAAGCTGTCTAAGTGGCCTAAAATACAGTCCAAAGATGCAGAAGATTTGAGAACATTTTCAGACTTCTTAAATGACTGCTTGCAAGCCATACCTCATGTTAAAGGTCTGGAAATATTAAACGATTGTGAAGAGAACCAGAAGCTGGTACAAAAACTTCCTGACTGGGTAGTTCCAGATGGAACCATCAGGTTACAACAGCCCTCATGGATGGCAAAGAGTTTCCAAGTTTTCGTGACTTTGTCAATTTCATGTCAACAGAGGCAGAAATCATGTGTAATCCCATCACTTCTTTACATGCTCTTCATTCATGTGAGTCACCTCATGAGAGAAGAATGTCAAAGGAAACCAAAAGAAGCAAAGCAATTGTCTTTATGACTCAAACAAGTGTAAACAATGACAGACAAACAACAGTAAAACAAAAACAGTTAAAAACACAGTGTCTGAAATTCATGGAGAAATCTCTGAAATAGAGAAGACCCTATGTCAAGGATAACAAACTCTGTTATGGGTGTTTAAAACCAGGCCACTGTGCTAAGGAGTGTCGTCGATGACACACTTGTGATGTACTCAAATTGCGACATCCCACATGTCTTCACGATTACAACTATGACAAGGACGGAAACAGAGAATGACCATTGCCCGTGGTAAGCAATGTGCATGCACTTGAAAGTGAAACTACTAATGCCATGTCACTTAATATCACAAGTGAAGGTCAGTCAGTCATTACATCTATGGTCGTACCTGTATGGGTGTCGTCAGTTAAAAATCCATCCAACGAACAGCTTGTGTATGCTTTGTTAGATACACAGAGTGACACTACATTTATTGATGAAGACATTAGTAATGCACTGAAAGTGGAGAGTCACCCAGTGAAACTCAAACTAACCTCTATGATGGGAGACAATGTGATTATTAAAAAAGCAAACGAGTATCTGATCTTTTTGTGAGAGGGTACAGTTCCTCAGTACAGACCAGTCTTCCTCCTGTATACACAAAAGAGTGTATTCCTGTTAATTATGATCACATACCAACACAGGAAACTGCAATGAACTGGAGTCACTTGAAAGTAATTGCAGACAAAATGACACCTCTTCTTAATTGCAAAGTAGGCTTACTACTCGGCTACAACTGCCCCAGAGTGCTAGCTCCAAGGCAAGTCATACTAGGTAAAGATGAGGAACCATATGCTGTTCTGACAGACTTAGGATGGAGTATTTTGGGCTGTTCCACACCAAGTATCAGTGAATCAGTATTTGTCACAGAATAGCTACAAAGGAGATGCCAGCTTTGACACCTGTGGATGCAGTTCGTATGCTCAAGTCAGACTTTAAGGATGTCACAGCAGATGACAAGATAGTCTCTCAAGAGGACATCATGTTCCTAGACAAACTCAAAGTAGGAATAATGAAAAATGCTCAAGAACATTATGAAATGCCTCTTCCATTTAAGCAACGACCACACTTGCCTGACAACAGAGAACTTGCAACAGTCAGTCATTTGACAATCATTTGAACAAGAAGTTCTATAAAAATGAGAAATACAAGACAGACTACATCACTTACATGAATGACATCATTGACAGAGGTGATGTAGAAGTGGTGAATGATGATGGAATCAGTGGTGAAAAATTGTACATACCTCACCATGGCATCTACCACCCAAAAAAGCCAGATAAACTACAAGTCATATTCGATTGTTCTGCAAAATTCAAAGGTACATGTCTCAATGAACATTTACTACCAGGACCAGACATGATAAACAATCTCACAGGAGTCTTTGTAAGGTTCAGAAGGCATCCTATTGCAGTGATATGTGACATTGAGAAAATGTTCCACCAATTCCACGTCCAAGAAAAGGACCGTGATTATCTGTGCTTTTTATGGTGGAAAGATGGAGACACAAATTCAGTTCTTCAAGATTACAGAATGAAGTGCATCTATTCGGTGCAGTTTCTTCACCCGGTTGCGCGAACTATGAACTAAGATACTTAGCCAATGAGTACAGTCAAACACACGCATTAGGTGCTCAGTTCATTACGAGAGATTTTTATGTTGATGATGGAGTTACAAGTGCAGAGACAGTAGAAAAGGCCATCCAGTTGACAAAAGAAGCACGGGAGCTGTGTGCAAAGGGTGGTCTTCAACTTCACAAGTTCATATCAAACGACAACACTGTTTTGCAAAGTATACCAGCATCAGAACGTGCTTTAAACTTTGAAACGAAAGATCTTACCTTCAATGATAAGCCACTTGAAAGAGCTTTAGGAATTCACTGGAACATACAGAGTGATAGCTTTAAATTCCATGTTCCATTAAAGGGTCAACCTACAACACGTCGTGGCATATTATCAACTGTTGCCTCCATATTTGATCCTTTGGACTTTGTAGCTCCATATGTTCTCAACGGCAAGAGAATTCTAAAAGAAATGTGTTGCCAAGGAACCGGCTGGGATGATCCACTTTCTCCTGCACTCAACCCATGTTAGGAGAGATGGCAGAACGACTTCGTCAATCTGGAAAAGGTGAACATAGCACGATGTTATGTACCTGCTGATTTTGGGAAGGTTGTGAATACAGAATTGCATCATTTCTCTGATACGAGTACCTGTGGTTACGGTCAGTGTTCTTATCTGAGGATAATAAATGAGTATGATGAAATTTATTGCTCTTTTCTTATTGGCAAAGCCCGGGTTTCTCCTTCAAAGATTATTACAATTCCGAGATTAGAGCTGACGGCAGCTGTGGTATCAGTCAGAATGAGCAACATGCTCAGAGAAAAGCTTAACCTCACGGATGTTGACAAATTCTTTTGGACTGACTCGAAAGTAGTTTTGGGTTACATAAATAACAATGCTCGTCATTTCCACACATTTGTAGCCAATAGAGTCCAAAAAATACATCAAAGCACAACACCCAAACAATGGCTATATGTCCCAACAAATGAGAACCCAGCAGACAATGCTTCAATAGGGAGAACAATAAATGAGCTGCTCTCTCCTTTTCCAGTAGGAGATCCAGAAGTAAAGAAAATTCAGACATTACACACAAAGACCACAGAAAGTAAAGATCTTGTAGACCAGTTGTCCAAGTTTTCGTCTTGGTCTAAAATGATCAAAGCCATTGCACGCCATCTGAGACGGACTAAGAAAGATAAAACCAATTCACCAGCATCTGTAAGTGAACAAGAGGATGCTAAATGCTTGATTCTAAAAGGAGTACAAAAGCAAGTGTATCAGAAAGAAACTGAAGTGTTGAGTCAAGGAAAAAGACTTCCAGGTCACAGTGAACTTCATCATCTGGATGCTTTTATAGACAATAATGGTATGATCAAGGTGGGAGGCAGATTAGGTCACTCATCATACACTTACTCATTCAAGCATCCACTGATCCTTCCAAAAGAACATCATGTTACAAAGCTGATAATTGCACACTGCCATGAAAGTGTAAAGCATCAAGGCAAAGGTTTCACGATCAATGAAATCAGATCGTGCAGCTATTGGATACCTGGTATAAACAGAGCGGTCACATCTTACATTCACAACTGTGTAACTTGCAGAAGGCTGAGAAGATCTGCTGAAGGCCAGAGGATGAGTGATCTCCCCTCAGAACATGTAGATCCTTCTCCACCATTTATGTATTGCGGTATGGACTGCTTTGGTCCTTTCATGACTAAAGAAGGAAGAAAACATCACAAAAGGTATGGTCTGCTTCTAACATGCTTGTGTTCAAGAGCTATTCATATAGAAATGTTAGAAGATATATCCACGGATGCGTTTTTTAACAGTCTAAGGTGCTTTATTGCAATTTGAGGCGCAGTAAGGCAAATAAAATGTGACCAAGGTACCAATTTCATAGGTGCGAAGAATGAACTGAACTCAGCATTGCAAAAACTTGATCTGGAACGGCTCACTACTTTTCTTGCAGACAAACAGTGTGACTTTATTTTGAATGCTCCTCATTCCAGCCTTGCAGGGGGCATATGGGAGCGCCAAATCAAAACTGTATGGAGCATTCTTAGTGCTACCATCTCCCTTTCATCAAGCAGGCTTAATGATGCTTCATTGCGCACTTTGTTTTATGAAGCTATGGCAGTAGTCAATAGTCGCCCTCTTACAACTGACAATCTGAATGACCCCAAGAGCTTAGAATGGCTCACGCCTAATCATCTGATAACCATGAACCCCACCACAGCATTATCTCCACCAGGAAAGTTCATCTTGGGTGACGAGGCAGCCTCCAGCTAGCACAGTTAATCCAGGGCAGTCACTCAGTAACTGACTATTCCATCCAGTTTAGAACACTGGCAGCTGCCTGCGACTGGAATGAAGATGCTTTGCGTGCTAGGTTTCAGGAGGGGCTGGATGATGAGATCCAAGATGAAATTGTCCTGTGTTATCTGTGTTATCTTGGAGTCAGTCCTGTCTTGCTTCGTGTTTAGGTGCTACCTTGTCTCCTGGCTCTTTGTCTTCTGTGTTTCATGTAGAAACTGCTGATCTCTCCGGAGTCCTTGGGAAGTACCACAATCTATGCCGGGTCTTCAGTAAGTTCTGGGCCACCTCCTTACCTCCTCACCGGCCGTATGACTGTGCCATAGATCTCCTCCCAGGCACTTCTCCACCTAAAGGGCATCTGTACTCCCTGTCTAGTCCTGAAAGAGAGGCCATGGACAAGTATATTAGTGAATCTTTGAATGCTGGCCTCATCCGTACCTCTTCCTCACCTGCTGGTGCTGGGTTCTTCTTCGTTAAGAAGAAGGATGGCTCCCTTCGGCCTTGTATTGATTATCCGGGTCTTAATGACATCAACTCATTTCTATATGACAATGACGTCAACTGCTTTTGAATTGTTACAGGGAGCCAAGGTCTTTACTAAATTAGACCTCCGCAATGCCTACCATTTAGTTCATATTCATGAGAGGGATGAGTGGACGACAGCCTTCAATACCCCAACGGGACACTTTGAATACTGGGTCTTACCCTTCGGGCTTGCTAATGCCCCAGCTGTCTTCCAGGCCCTGATCAATGACGCGTTGAGAGACATGGTAAACAGATTTGTCTTTGTGTACCTCGATGATATCCTCTTCTTCTCTTCTTCTTTGCAGGTACACACTCAAAATGTTCGCCAGGTGCTAAAACACTTGCTGGAGAACCAGCTTTATGTCAAGGCGGAGAAGTGTGTAAATATGTGTTTCACTGGTGGCACGGAGACGGAGCACAAGCGGTGCTCGTACACCCAAAATCCTGCCACTTCCACGAGCACGGCGCTTCGCGGCAGGCCCAATATAAATTTTTTTTTATTTTTTAGTGAGCAGCAGTGGTAGCCCCGAGACCGCGTCGCGAACACCGCCTCAACGTGTACTGCCCATGTGAAAGGGCCTTAAGGGCCGTAGCCGAGTGGCCAACCCCTGACTCTTGGAAAGCGCTGCAGCGGTTCCTGGGGTTCACCAACTTCTATAGGCGATTCATTCAGAACTTTAGCCTGGTTGCTGCACCCTTAACGACACTGGAGAGCCTGAGAAGGTTGTCCTGAGGGTCTGTTATTTGTGCCTGCTGCGCTGCGTCCTGAGGTCCTCCGTTGGGGTAACAAATCCAGGGTAGCATGTCATCCAGGGGTTTGGAGGTCGCTGGCTGCCATCCGTCAGCATCTAACCAGTCTCCTGTTGGTCTGTCACAGCCTTTGCCCATTCTCTCTCATCCTTGGTCACACCGGGCCCTTGATTTTCCAAAGTGGTCCATTTTATTCCCTTGCCCAAACTCCCCTCCGCCAAGGAGACAGCACAGGTGGTGGTGAACCACGTCTTCCGGATTCATGGTCTTCCGGTGGATGTGGTCTGTGACAGAGGACCACAATTTGTCTCCTGGTTTTGGAAAGAGTTCTGTAGACAGATCAGGGCTTCAACAAGTCTGTCTTCAGGTTTTTACACTCAGACCAATGGCCAGAGCGAGAGCTGGCTGAACGAGATCTCGAGAGAGCTCTCTGCTGCCTGGCATCACATAGTCCGGGCTCCTGGAGTCAGCAGCTACCGTGGGTCGAATATTCCCACAACTCCCTTCCTGTAGCATCCACAGGTATGTCTCCCTTTCAGTGTTCCATGGGTTATCAACCATCTCTTTTCCCTGCTCAGGAACCCAAAGCTGTGGTCCCGTCTACCTTGGCCTGCATCCGTCGGTGCCAACGCACCTGGAGGAGGGCTAAGGAGGTCTTGGCCAGGGCTTCCAGATGGACCAAAGCAGTGGCCGACCGTCACAGGACTCCTGCTCCTCAGTACGTGTGTGGTCAGAAGGTATGGCTTCCTACCAAGGACCTGTCTCTCCGGTTGCCTTCTCGTAAGCTGGCACCCAGGTTCATTGGGCCATATCGCATCACCAAGGTTCTGAGTCCTGTGGCAGTGCGCTTGGTTGGGTTCACCCTGTCTTTCATGTGTCTAGGGTTAAGCCTGTGTTTCGGTCCCCTCTTAATCCTGTTGGTTCTTCCCCGACCCCCCCTCCCCCTTGCATAGTGGATGGCACTCCATTGTACACTGTGAGAAAGCTCCTGGATGTTAGATGCCGTGGTCGGGGTTTCCAGTTTCTGGTGGACTGGGAGGGTTACAGTCCATAAGAGAGTAGTAGGATATCAGCCCGGGACATTCTGGACCAGACTTTGATCGGGGACTTTCATCGGCGACGAGGTGAGACCCTCCTGGGTGAGTCCCTCCTGGGAGGTACTGTCATGACTTCGGTCTGATTGGCGGGTTATTGGTTTTGTCTTGTATGTGTTTGTTGTCAGGAGCATGTGTGTTTTGACAGTTTGCCATGTGCTCATTGTGGTTCCCCTCCCCATCGCTATCTAATTAATTACCTTAGCTGCTGTCACACCTGTGAACAGGTGTTCCCTCTATTTAAGCTCCTGGAGATGTTGTCTGACAGGAGTTCCGCTCCGAGTCTGCTGGGGTGCATCAGCACGGAAAAGCCTAGGACGCTCCCAGAAAAGATTCCAATTATTAAATAAGAACCGTTTCTGTTCTTTACACCATGACCATCACCATTCATTCAGAGCAAAAGTCTACTTAACCTTATACGTGGCAAGCAGTCCTGACACGATGATCCTCATCGCGGGGGATGTGTTGCGTACTGTCTCGATCAGGCTTCTTAAATCCCTCTTCAGTGAGCTGCCGTCTGCAGCATAGACAACGTGCTGCTGAGTGTGGTCAGACTGCTCTCCGTCTGAAAATGCACCTGCACATCAATAACAGACGTGCTTTAATACTGAAAAGAGTGGGATTTCACTACACAATTTAAAGAAGAAGAAAAAAAGTGTTAGAAAATATTTTGCATTAGGAAAATAAATAAATCCTCTTTTTTAAGACTGTGCAGACCTCATGGCCTGTGTAACCACACTTATGAATAGGACATTCAGAAGAAAGTAGTGGAGAAGGGAGATGCCACAGGATGAGATAGCACAGAACTAGATAATGCGTGGACAGCTTATTAAAATCCTGAAATGTATCCTTGCAACCTTGGGTACCCGGAAAGTGGTTTTCTTCTGAAAAAAAGTTTAGCAGGTTTTCTACAATGAAAGAAAGCATTATTAAAACTCATAAACTGTAAATAAACATAAAAATGTAAACTACATTATTCCACCAGCTACTAAATACAGTTGTATGGCATGAAGATATTTTTAATATTATAAACATAAACATAATGACTTTCCCTGCTGAAAAAAACAAAACAATAGAACCATTGCAGAAAATTCTAATGGTTTCCACTACAAATACCAATACAGACATTACAAACCATCAACTTTTAACCATTAAAAAATGTTTTTTGTAGTGTGTTTTGTGATATATTCCATTAGGATTTATTGGTTTTAACAAGCCACCAATAGAAGGAACCAATTACCAGACCAATCAAAAAAAATTCCATTAAAACCAATACAAGCCCCATTATAACCAATGAAAAAAAAAATAAGAAAGTATTATTTTATAAATAAAATAATTGGCCAAAATCACAATATTATTCACCAAAAATTTGACATCACAATTCCGACAAAAGGTCAAATATTTTACTATTTTAAAATCAAAGTCAGGTATCACGTATTTCAGACTTTACCAAGCATAGATGTCATTCCAGAGTTTTTTTTTTGAGAATTTACATAAATAAATGTTCCAATGACTCTATGTCTGCTTCAGAAAAAGTGCACTCATTACAATTCATATTAAATCTATGTCTAAGGAACTCATTACAATGATAAATTAATAATTTCTGAACTTCTTTTACCTTCAGTAGAAGTGGAAAAGAGAGAAATATTGTTCTAATTTGAACCACTTTATCTTCTGGAAAATTAAAAACAAGAGATCTCTTCTTTACTTTAAAAGGGAAAGTCTGTGTATTTACTAATAAAACCTTATTTTTACAGCTCTGCTATGTAAAATTTACACCAGAGATAATCAGATGACCTTAATCTTGGTATCACAGGAAAATAACACAATGCACCTTTAATTAACTGCACCAAACCAGTAGGCACAGCTTTCAACAAAGATGCATATAATTTCTGAGTACAAATAATATTATATTTTACACAAAAATCATCAGAACTAAGGAAATTTCCACCCCCATCCATAATATGTACAATGGACCAGACGCCTTTGTCCATCCAGTCCTGAAAATACACAGATTTCCCCTTAACAAGGATACACTTATTATTCCACAAAGAACAACTGTGTGGCAATATATAATAATACCTGACTATAAAAAGATGATCAGACGCTAGGCGCTAACTGCTAACTTGAAAAATATCCCACGGCAACAGTGTAAAAGGTCAGACGCACCTCTCCCGCATTGCTGTCTGCACTTTACTCGCTTATGCTTGCGGGCACGAACTGGAATCACAAACTAAGCTGGATTCGAGCCTTCAAGGCATTTAGAGGGTACAGCATCGTCAAGTAAGTAACTTTAACAAATGTTACAGTATCTACTGTAGTTGTCCACTAGTAAAAACATCTTAATATCAAAATCATTATTCGTGTTTCGCCATTATATCGCATTTATTACAGTTAAGTAAGGGTGTTTTCACACTTGGGTGCTCTTTAAAATAACCGAATCCAGACCCCTTTAAGTGGACCAAGAGTTGGACCAAGTGAAAAAGGACCCAGTTTTCTTTATGTTCACACTGTCGCTGTGCCTGAAAAAGGACTCAGATCCTTTTTTGGTCCACTTAAGCAGTAATGGTGTCTCAGACCTCTTTGTGATCAGACTGTTGCTTTTTGTATCTAGTCCAGTTCGGTATTTGATGTCTGACATTATGGCCTCCAAAATTGGATCTTTGGATATTTGTATCTTTTGCACAAAAATATAAGTTCTGTACACCTTTGTAATATTTATTTAGAATTGTTTTCCTTGTTTTTGTGTATTTTTTTTAATTTTATAGCACACAGGGTTTCTGCAGGATTTTTAAGCTCAAATTTAAGCCTTTTTAAGATGTCTACAGTAACATATTAACTGTAAAATGACTGTAAAAAGCATGATTTACAGTTCATATAGGACTACAGGTTTTCAAAAATAAAAAAATTATAAAATTATAACTTCACATTTCAGCCTTTAAACCATTTTTAAGAAAAGAGTCAAAAGTATCAGTTATTATATTTATGGTTTAGTGGTTTATTGGCTGATTTAATATCAATTATTATATTAAACCAGAAGAAGGGCTGATTAAAAATGCTAATTCATTCCCTGCCAGTAGGTGGCATTTTTTCATAAATATAATGGTTTCCCTGGTAACGGCAGTACACAAAGCAGCCCAGCACCTCACTTTGAAACGTGCAATGCTCATATGTATCCAATAAAATCATACCCTTTTTAATTTTAATAATCACATTACGCTATATGGCAATACTTACCTTTTCTTCCCCATTGTATTTTTAATGGCCTTAAAATTTGATACAATTAAATTTAAGACTTTTTAAGGACCTGCGGAAAAAGCATTGATGACATTGAAAATAAATGAATTTTTTTAAAATTTAAAATTGTCAGGTACATTATAGGTAGGCCTATACTTAAAAGCAGCATTTAAGTAAGAAATGTAATAATCAAATGAAAAAATTAAAATGCATATTATTAATCGTAATTCTCATATTAGGCTGCTGTACTAGAACTACAGTAATGCACAGGTCGGTATACTGATACAAATGCAATTACTTTCTCAGATGTTTATGTTCGATTGAGACAAAACCAACTGTGTATATGTAAACCATGGGTGTTTTGACAGTTTAAACACAATAGATGCTAAAGAGAGTGTCGTTAGTCCCCCTGGAACGTGTGTGCTTGTAAAAATGTTTATCAAAAATGTTCGCGTCACCTTTACACAGTTTGAAAGTGGCTGAAATGAAAATAAATGAGTGTACATTATAAGCGAATAATTTGTAGCAATCTGCCAGGAGAAGCAGTCATTATGAACAGCTGATTTATACGGAAACATCTGATGACCAAACTACATCGGAATTCGCGAATGGAAATATCAAGTGAGCCCGGGTCGATTTGTGTTCACAATGCACGTTTTTAGCGAACCGTACCTTTAGCTGAAAGCGAACCGTACTCAGACCACCTCCCGAGATGGTCTCGGTTCGGTTCGCTTCTGAGGGGTCTGAGATCGTTTGGAGTGTTCACATATGGGCCAAAAATCACGCGAACCGTGCTCAGACTCCTGAAAAGGACCAAGTGTGAAAACACCTTAAGTGGATCAGGGTCTCTGGCTGGTGTGACTGCGTGGGGGCGGGGCTAATGTGCATATTCACATCTACCATATAATGATAAAAATCCATTCAGTGGTTTTTAATTATTTAGTAAAAATGGTATCCCCTTTTTAAAATCGAGCCATTCTCAGATGCCTGTCGGTGTGGTGTCATGATAGTTGATTGACATGAGCGTCTTACCTCAGACACGCCCAAAATCATCTGTAACAGTCCGACCTCCTTTGTGTCGATGCTGGAGCAGGAATGTAAGTTAGACAAGAATATCTCAGATTGAGCGACTGAGGTGTTGTGTTGTTGGATGTAATAATGAACATAGTCTACATATATCTACACATATCCGTCTATGTTTGCGCACATCATTTGTCATCCATCTTCACTTACAGCAGAAGTGAGTATAAGGGGTTTAGTGGCTAAACGCGGCTAAATGCGGCTAAAATAAAGAGGCTCGTCACTCCACAGAGAGAAGGGAGGGGCGGGGTAGGCAGAGCTCATTAACATTTAAAGCAGCCTTGACCAGAACAGGATGATTTTTGCAGAGCTGATTTTGACAAGGTAAGAAAGGAGTTTTTTACACCAACGTATATTATAGACTTTTCATTAAGACCCAACTTGTGGAAAATGGGCATCTGATGACCCCTTTAAGGCATTAGAAAATTATTTTCTCTAGAAAAAACATTTTAATATGTCATTTTGATGATCAAATATGATATGATTTTGATGATTTGGCTATTAGAATAAATAAATACGGACTTGTTGGATCTCCTTGTCTAATAAAGGAACTGAACTATTTATATCTTTGTATAACATCTCTATTAACTTAATAAATTTATGACCAAAACCGAAAAAACTTCAATGCATGTAAAATGCCTTATAGAAATCAAGAAACAAAAAAAAACAATCATCCTTAATTAAATGTCCATAAGACAAGTCTAATATTGTGTATTAACCTTCCTTTAACCAGATTAGGTTTCACTTATAACTTGGCTCAACCTAAATTTTAATCTATTAGCAATTACAGATGTAAGAATTTTATAATCAACGTTAAGTAGGGTAATCGGTCTCATATCATCTATATCTAGATGTAAGCAAAGTCTTAATAGGTCAATATAACTCTTTTAATTAAATTATTATTACTGTGTTTTGGCAGTGACTAATTTGGGGATCATGGCTGATGGACGTCAGCATCCAGAGATCCAGAATTTTTTTCAGCACTTTGATTAATAGCCATGGCTTCAGTTTGCTTGTGTGTCTGCATATATATATAACACAGTAAAAGTAAGTCTCTAAATGCATCAGAAGGCGATTTTATATGTAACACCTGAACATTAGCTCATGAAAAAAGTGAAATGTCAGTGCAAATGTGCAGTTATATAAATCTTTTAATTTCAGTCAGAGTCTAGATGGCTAAATGTGTCTGTTTAATCCATTTGGTGTTATTGCTGTAAGGCTTAAATCAGGCACAGACATGACTAGAATCTGCCTGTGTTCACTAGACTGTGTGTATGTGTGTGTGTGTGTGTGTGTGTGTGTGTGTGAATCAGTCTGAAGGGAGGATCTAAGCTATTTTTCCAGGAATGAAGGGGTGACAACAAAAACTAGTCAAGGTCAGCAGGCCTTCAGCATGTCTGGGGTCTGATAACGTGTGCAGTTAAATTATGTTTACATATTATGGGTGGACCAAATTTTGGTCGTTGCTTTCTGGGCTCATATTTGCTTGTCTGTACAAAATATGATTTATTAATAATTATAATTTGTGATTTATTTTATAATTTGTATATATTAATTTGTACTATAATTTATACTGTGCTATAATTATTTTCTGACTTTTATGTTCCTCTTTTTGAATACCATCACATTTAAAGGATTTGTAGACAACTTCTGTTTTCTTTTTCTCAACACAATTTTGTCTGATATGTGTAGCAGATTTGTTAAAATTCATGCAGCAAATATTTAAAAAATAGCTTAAAAACATTACAAATGACATTACTGCATTTTTAAGGAACTTTTAACTATAGCTTTTACTGGTAGTTTGAATGTAAAACATTCAGTCATGAATTTGTTGTATCTCCATTTGTAATTTACAAATTCATTGCTATAGGCCTAGATTAAAGGAAATAGTTTTAACGTATATCATGGACTATAAATCATATAAGACAATAGATGGGTTACACATATTGGGTCACTATGTTGGGTTGTCTTCTAACATTGGGATATTTTTCAAACATCGTTGAGTACGGTGTATATTTTAGGACATCCTCAGACATCAGTCATAAATGAAAAGGCATCATGCCTCAGACTAAAAGGCTTCAGTCACTGGACAAAACGGCTTCGTGCCTCAAAAGGCTTCAGGTCTCAGGAAAAGTGACGTCAGGTGTCAGGTCTCGTACAATTAGGCATCAGACGAAACGGAAGTATGTTAAAGCAGTTTATAGCATTTTCAGGGATCTAAATAAAATGATGTTGTCCTTCCTTTTACTAATACAAGTTTTCATACTTTTGTAAAGGATGTCTAGGCTAAAATGCCACAACTTAAATCTCATATATTCAATATGTCTAATCTATGGAGCTGATTTCGTCATCATAACAGCCTGTAAAACTCTTGCATTGATTTCATTAGGCTAATTGTTAATAAAAACCTTTAAACCTCACCTTGTTCATTCATGTAATGAGATAAATTCACAATTATTATGATTGATTTTGACCTACCCAAGGCAAATTTTAAATGTATCAAATTTAAAAGGCTACAATTATATTTTGGTGTACTGTAAAATATTGTAAAATTATTGTAAAAGCTGGTATTGTATACTTGTCATTTAGTTTTCTTAAGATCTGATCCACTTATCACAAAGTGTTAACGTTTGAATGACAGAATCAACAGTTCTCCATATGCAGTAGGCTACACATACACATGCTGAATGCATTGATAGATTATATAACATGACATTGACCTTTAGGCCTTGTTCATCACAACTTAATATGATATTTGCGCAGGTCCTCCACATACTTAAAGATGAATAAAAACAAAAAATCCATTGCTTCTTGGGTTATTTCGTGTTTATTATTTTACAAAAATAATTAAATTAAAAAATAGACAAACATATACACTACCCGTGAAAAATTTTTGAAGAGTAAAATTTTTAGTTTTTTTTTTTTTTCGCTTCTGCTCACCAAGCCTGAATTTATTTGATCTAAAGAACAACAAAAGCAGTAATATTGTGATTTTTTTTCTATTTTAAATAACTAAAGAAACATTTCTGAATATTATTATTATTATTATCATCATCATCAATATTTACAGCAGCTGATTGCATTTTTTTCAGGATTCTTTGATGAATAGAAAAATACAAAGATCAGTATTTATCTGAAATAATATGTTTTTGTAACAGTATACACTATACCATTCAAAGGCTTGGGGTCCTTATTTAGCAAGGATGCTTTAAAATAATCAAAAGTGATGATAAAGACATTTATAATGCCTCAAAAGATTTCTATTTCAGATTAATGAACTCTTTTGAAGTGAAAATGGTTTTCTTCTGAACTTCTTTTACTTGCTGTTTTTAACACAATAATATTACAAATGTTTTTTGAACAGCAAATCAGAATATTAGAATGATTTCTGAATGATAATGTGACTGGAGTAATGATGTTAAAAATTCAGCTTTGAAATCATAGGAATAAATAGCATTTTATTAGAAATAAAGAAAACTGTTTCAAATAAAAAGAAACAGTTATTTTTAAATAGTAAAAATATTTTAACATTTGACTGTTCTTGCTGTACTCTGGATAAAATAAATAAACGCAGGCTTGGTGAACAGAAGAGGCTTCTTTAAAAACAAACAAACAAAAAACATTAAAAATCCTTCTGTTCAAAAACTTTTGACTGGTAGTGTTTGACAAAAGTTATGTTATGTGAGCAGTTGAATGAACAGTTGAATGATCAAATAAACAGTTCATGATATGCAGTACACATACAGTATCTCAAAAAAGTGAGTACACTCCTCACATTTCAGCAATCATTTTAGTATATCTTCCCAGGAGATGATACTATAGAAATGAAATTTGGATATATTTTAAAGTAGTCAATGTGCAGCTTGTATAGCAGTGTATATTTACTGTCCCCTAAAAATAACTCAACATACAGCCATTACTGTCAAAACAGCTGGAAACAAAAGTGAGTACACCCTAAGTGATAACAGCACTATGTCATTTAACCATGCAAACCATGTCCTATTCATCATGTTCATGTATTTGTCCGCTTGACCGGACCATACAAAGTTGTGTATCTTGTATTAGAGCAGTTAAAATGTGACGCTTTGAGTACAATTCTCTCATACTGACCACTGGATGTTCAACAAGGCACCTCATGGCAAAGAACTCTCTGAAGATTTGAGAATTAGAATTGTTGCTCTAGATGGCCTAGGCTATAAGAGATTTAGTAACAACCTGAAACTTAGTACTGTGGCCAGGGTCATACAGAGGTTTTCCAAGACGGGTTTCATTCTGTGCGTCAGGTGCAGAACCTGGCTTCAAAAAACAGATGCATGAGAGCTTTGCGATCGGTTTGCGTTGGCGTCATCCAAGAAGGAAGCCTCTTCTAAAGCTGGCTTACAAGAAATCCCGCAAACAGTTTGCTGAAGACAACCTGTCCAAGAGCATGAATTACTGGAACCATGTCCTGTGCACTGTAAAAAAAAAATCCGTAAAAATACAGTACAATATACCCTAATATTTGAAGGAAATTTCCGTATTTGGTTTTTATAGATGTTTTTCCTATTTTTGAATTACGCTTTGCATTGTGGGAACAAGAACCTCAGGCGCGAAAACAGAGAAGAGAACACGGGGAGAGTTTCTCGGTCAAAGTTTCAGTTTTATGTCGGCTTTCGAATTTGGGAAACCCGTTTTTACTCTTCGTGGTAAATTATATGTTGTTAAACGTCACATAAATTGTTTACGTAATGTTAACTTTACTGTCTGACTTGTTTGGCAAATAAACGTCGGAGCCGTCGCAAGAGCGTCAAGTCTCTGCTTATTGTCAGGCATCTTCTTTGTGGAGTTTTCTGCCAAATGAGGTAAGTTTAGACCTTTTATTGTCTTGTTTTACACACACACACACACACACACACACACGGAAGATAAAATGCAAAACAGAAATTCATTTGTTAACGTTACTAGCAAGCTGTCTGTGAAGCGACTGTGTAAACAAAGGCGTCCGACGCGTGGTAGCCATGCCAGATTGCCGCTTCAGGTCAGCGTGCCAGTAATGTTAGCTCCTCGAGTTATCTGTCGCACTCTAATGGACAAATGCACATGATATTATGTTAAAATGACCGTTGTGTTTCTCTCGTTTTCTTTTCTAATGACAGGGCATGATTGCTGCTGTACTGTGAATCTTAAGCACACCTGCATTCTTATAACGGGTTTGTATTCTGTTTTATTAACAGTTTTATTTAACATTAGTGTTAAGTGTCAGAATGAAAATAGTTATTGAGTCATTTAATCTGTTGACTTTCACAACAATGTGAAGTTGTTTGCTGTCTGATGCGTCGGAAGCCACGTCACAGACGACGTGCTAGTAATGTTACCAAATTGATTGGATTGATTACTTTTGCACGTTATCATCCTTGTGTGTATAAGGTGTGTTCAAACTGCTTGTCATTATGTGTGTGGTCATTTTGTAATGTATTTTGTGTTTAAGGTGATGGACAGTTTAAGACTGCTGTCATTCAAGAAGTTAATGACCACTGTTGCGGTTGTGAGCTACAAATACCCAGAAGGGGCGGCACTTACTCTGGAGTTCATACAGAAGTAAGCAACACGTATGTTATGAAAAGTGTATATAGCATTTGGTCATGTTGCTGTTTATTTAGTTAAAAATAATGAAGTATATTGTAAGACATAGGTGATTTGACAAGCTCATATGACCGATGCAAATGGAGACTATTGGAAATGTAAGTAAAGCAATGTGTAAACAATTGGAAAGTATTATGGATTGCAGTTGATTTAATTAACTTAAAATACTGTATGACTACTTTTCCACTCCAACCTGCATATTACTCTGTAGTTCAGTTTAATTAATTTCATTTTTTGTCATATCCATTTCTTTTAGAATTTTCCTGTGAAGAAATCCTGGACGTGGTTTGAGATGAAGGCAGCTAAGTGGCTATACATTACTCCAAGACTCTTGCATGAACTATTTCGAAAATCCATGTAATATTTGAGTTTTTTTTTTATTAAAATGGCACTTGTAACAAACATGCAGATAAACGGGGAAATAACATATCCTGTAATGAACTGGTATCACTCACGATATTCTGTTATAATGAATCCCCAAAATTTTGCTTTTCGTCGCTTCACTGGAGTCACATACTTTATACCTTCTTGACCTTTGAAATAGTGATATGTCTCGGTGACCACTTTACTGGTCTCGGTCTCTATTCTCAATGCAATGGGCTCTGACGGCCTCTTTGGTTCCTGGTCTTGTTCCTATCTCCTGACCTCTCGGTCTTGTCAAGTCTCGCTGTCTCAGACCGTCATAGTGGTCGGGGATTAGCAGTACTACACGCTCAAAAAAAAAAAAAGCTACACGGCGTGTTAACCGATTATTAACCGTTAACCGACAAGATTTTTTAAAATTAGAATTTAATTATTTTAGAAAGGATAAGTGTCTGTGACTCGTTAAAATACCAACATTTGTTTACCGGGATTAATTTTACATGCGCAAAAAGCAGCAAACACCAGAACATGAGGATTCACATGGACACGTAGCACCACCTGCAGCGCCTCTGCGAATGGAGAAAAACATTATAAAGCTAGGCTATATTTATATATAATGAATGAATAAGCCTACACGATAAATATTTTTACTTAATAAAACAAACAAACAAACAAAAAAAAGTGCAACAAGTAGCTAGCATGCAGAGTTTTGGTACATTTTTGTGCTGCGCGAAAGGAAGACGGCTGAAAGCGGCATCCTATTTTTCTTTATTTTACAAACATTAAACCGTTTACAGTTTCGATTATCTGTAAAGAGTTGTTTCCCCCTGTTAGAAGGAAAAAAATAAAGTGATTGCGCCGGCGCCGCACGCGCACACACAATCAGCCAAACATATGGGAAAAAAAAAATAATCACACTGCTTAATCGTTATCAACGTACTGCCGTGATATTATTCTAAACATTTTTTAATGTGGATATTGTAATGCGAGAAGTACAAAACCAGGTTTACATAATAAATAATATTTTAGCATTCAAATACATCTTGAATACAGAGACATTGGATTTGTGTCGTGTGAGAGACCCAATGTTAGTTTCAGTTTCGCTTTACCCTAAATGGTTTCGTTTTTGCTTGTCCCCTAGCTTCTTATATTTTTCATTTTTGTTCTTTTCTAAATACTGAAATTATGAAATTATTAAATTGAAATTATTTTTGTGGAGTGAGGGGAACTAAAATAGCCTAGCCTATGTTTATAGTGTACTGTAAATATTTCGCGACCTGGTGTCTTTCTGAATGTAATAATAAAATACGACTTAACGTTATAGGCCTACGCGATTTATCTTTTTTCTCTCAAAAATGCAATTTCATTTTACTTTAACCATCCAAAAAACGTTTTAAAATATTTTGATAAATAACTGAAAAAAGACCTTTTAAACCGTTTAACTGATTGTATTAATCGGTCAAAATTCTTGGTGAGCGCGGCTAAGGTGGTACATCAAGTTCGTGGTATTACCAGTCTTGGCGGGGACGACGGTCTTGCATAATTTGCAGACGACATTGGTCTGACTACGGTCAGACTTATAATATCCAAAAACCTGCCATACTGGCGAGCTGACTTTTCCTCTTTTATTTAAAATTTCCTCGCTCGCTGCGGCACTCATTTTCTGCTTATGAAGAGGAATCCAGCAGACCAGCACGAGACAACGATATGGCGCAACGAAAGTTGATACTGTTACATGATTGGCTGTTAGCGTGTCACTCCCTACGTTGCTAGGTTACCAGAGAGCGAGTGCCTTTGTTAATGCAACCAAACTTGCTTCGCAACCTCTGTTTTCTTCCGACACAGAAGAATAAAAAATATCGAACGTTTTATCCAACACATTTTTATTGATATCGATCACGTGTTTATCGCGATACATATCGTTATCGTTTTATCGCCCAGCCCTAGCCGGCATACAATTGCTACACATAGTTGATCTCACCCAGTCTGAAAAAACATTTACAGTGAGCTCAGTCACACACATGACATGGTCTGTCTCTGTATTGCTCTGGCTGTAGATGAAGTAATACCTAATATGTCTTGAATGTAAACTGCGGCTGAACCCTAGTATGCTGCTGTTCATACAAGTTATTGCGTAGCTTCAACACTAGTCTGTTTTTTTTCTCCGGTCTCGACTTGGTATTGGTCTTGGTCTCGACTTGGTCTTGGTCTTGACATGGTCTGTCTTGGTCTTGGTCTTGGTCTTGTCTTGGTCTCGATACCTTCTGGTCTTGGTAGTGTCTTGGTCTCGGTTTAGGCGGTCTTGACTACAAGTCTACCTTGAAAATGGTAGTTGCATGGACTATCAATAGAGGGAGAGAAAGTACCCAGATTTAATTAAAAATACTTAGTTATAAGTTGTGTTCTAAAAATGAATAAAAGTCTTATGGGTTTGGAATTGTATGAGGGCGAGTAATTGACACAATTCACATTTTTGTGTGAATTATCCCTCTAAACAATATTGTTTTCTCTTATAAGAAAAAAGTTTTGAATCTTGACTGTTTTACAGTTTAAAGTTTAAATCGCTGCAGAGCCAAATGGGAGGAGCTGGAGCTCTAGCTCCCCCTCGCTGGAGGTAATGGGTGGAGATAGAAATCTAACCACACCCTAACCCTACCCCTTACCCTATCCTAAACAGAAAAAGTCCTGTTTTCTTACTGGTAGTAGACTGTAAATTAACAGACTGTAAATTTACGGTACAAAGTCCAGGTAATAAGCTGCCAGTACTTTTTCAGTTTTTTACTGAATTTTTTTTTACAGTCTGATGAGACTAAGATAAACTTGTTTGGCTCAGATGGTGTCCAGCATGTGTGGTGATGCCCTGGTGAGGAGTACCAAGAAAATTGTGTCTCTCTTACAGTCAAGCATGGTGGTGGTAGCATCATGGTCTGGGGCTGCATGTGTGCTGAGGTTCATTGAGGGACACATGGATTCCATTATGTACTGTACATTTCTGAAGCAGAACATCATGCCTTCCCTTCAGAAAATGGGCCAGCAGTTTTCAAACATGGTTTCAAACACACCACCAAGATGACAATTGCCTTGCTGAGGAAGGTGCAGGTGAAGGTGATCTGACATGAACCCTATTGAGCACCTATGCAGAAGCAGAAGGTGGAGAAGCACCATATGTCAAACATCCAGCAGCTCCATGATGTCATAATAGAGGATTTGAAGAGGATCCCAACAACAGCCTGTGCAGCTTTGCTGAATTCCATGCACAGAATGATTGAGGCAGATAGATAAAAATGGTGCTAACACAAAATATTGACACTTTGGACACAGTTTTGACAGGTTCACTGAGGGTGTACTTACTTTTGTTGGCAGCTGTTTTCACAATAATGGCTGTATGTTGAGTTATTTTTAGGGGACAATAAATATACACTGCTATACAAGCTGCACATTGATATATTCAAGATTCATTTCTATAGTGTTGTCCCTTGAGAAGATATACTAAAATGATTGCTGAAATGTGAGGGGTGTACTCACTTTTGTGATATATTGTACATACATACATAAGCTACACAGAGAGATTTCTTGCTCTCATAGATTATTCACAGAAAATGGCATGGACCTTCAGGCCTTGTTCATGAAGACCATTTGAAATAAAAGTGTCCAGTTCCTCCAGATACTCAAAGATTATTACAGGGACAGTGAGGGGGATGGATCGGGTCACTATGGGTGGGGGTCATTTTAGCATCATTATTCCAGTCTTCAGTGTCACATGATCCTTCATAAATCATTCTAATATTCTGATTTGCTGCTAAAAAATGTTAGAATGTTCTGAAGAATAGCATAATTTAAAGCATCCAAAATAAACCTTAATAAAATAAAGTGTATAATGTTTCTAAAGCTTTTTATTTTAGATAGATGCTGATCTTTGAATATTTTATCAAAGAATCCTGAAAAAAATACTCAACTGTTTTAAATATTGATAATAATAATAAAGTTTAAAAAACTGAGCAGCAAATCAGCATATTGGAATGATTTCTGAAGATCATATGCCACTGAAGACTGGAGTAATGAAAATTCAGCTTTGATCACAGAAATAAATTACATTTTAAAACATTCAAATAGAAAGCAGTTATTTTAAATGCTGTATTTTGTATCAAATAAATGCAGGCTTAGTGAAAAGAGAATTCTTTAAAAACATTAAAAATCTTGCTGTCCAAAAATGTTTGACCATAGTGTATATGGATCACTAATATAAATAGTTTACTTAAATTGAAATGTTTCAATTAATTGGCATGTGGATATTTAATGTATGAGATTCCACTCTTGTAGTTTTTCCTTCACTTAAGAGCCCAATATCTAAAAATAAGTATAAACACATTTAGTACACATATAAAAAACATGCAAATGGATGTAATTGGAGGCTATTCTAATATATGGATAACAATATTCAATATAAATAAACCATAAAAACACTTTTTAGTGGTATTACAATTAGTGCTCGCTTTCCAAACAACTGACGCTTGCCCTGTTTTGACCAGCAGGCATCACCGCTGTGTCACGAACGATTGGAAGCAGTGAATCATTTTGCGAAGCAATTCGTTTAATTGATTAGAAACTTTGAAAAGCTTCGTTTCTCCCATCACATCTTTCTTTTGGGAGAATTGGATTGTTTTTAGACTTTTCTAACAGAGAATTCACCGAATTTGAGCGCATCTCTCTGAGCTGCCGCTGAGTTAACGTTACATACTGGACCGACAAGTTAAATGGTCCGTGCGGCGCGGTTCAAATGAACACCAATGTCTCATTTAGCATTAGCCATTTCCCATATATAACGTTAAATGTGATCAGTGTTGGGAAGGTTACTTTGGAAATGTAATAGGTTACAGATTACAAGTTACTTGATTTAAAATGTAATAAGTAGTGTAACTTTTCAATTACTTTATTAGAGTAATATAACTTATTACTTTTAATTACTTTTTCATTACTTTTCTTAATTTCTAATATTTTCAACTGTTAATCATTTTGAAACATTTAAACCAGGCAGAGTTAACCTTACAGTTGCACTCAACACTGATTACTGTCAGATTTTCAAAATCCTTTATCACTTGAATTAAGATTATAATAACTAAGGGATAATATACATCTTTATTTTGCGATAACAACTGGCTGAATGTACATTATCCCACTTATTACACAGCTGCTTGATAGATTATTTAGATGTTTCGTGTCAAAATTATTAGACACGAAACACTGATCTGAGTTGAAATATTTGAACCCAAAGCTTCCATGAAGAAATCAGTTGCTAACAAACGGCAAGTTCAAACTAGACATTTTAAGGATACAGTGCAGTCATACCAGTTTTCTTACACAACATTTCACCACATAAATAATTAGTAGTACTAGTTTGTTAGTGATCTTACAATCAATTACAGTGTACAAAAAAAATGGCAGCAGCTACGTTTGTATGAAATAATAGAGCAATTCCACGATACCAGGATGAATTAAGAAATTGTCCACATAATATTGAATTAAGCTTTAATATTTTATTAGCTAACCAAACACAAAGCTTCTGCCAAGAAAAATTATCAAGCATATAGCACCGACTTAAGTTGCCCCGAATGAGTCTGAGCTGTGTAATAATTTAATTTAAAGCACAGCCACCACAAATTCAGACTTTTTTTTTTTTTTTTACTAATTTTTTGGGGCTTTTTATGCCTTTTATATTGTGATAGGACAGTAGAGAGATGACAGGAAAGAGCTGGGAGGAGAGAGAGGAGCGGGATCGGCAAAGGACCTCGAGACGGGAATCGAACTCGGGTCACCATGCTATATGTCATAACAAGATCATAACGTAACATCATAACAAGAAACAGTTTAATAGCTATGATACTGGGATTTAAATCAAATAGTTATGCATAGTTATGACAGAAAACACTAGCATCTAACAATGCCTTGGAAAAAACAATCTTAAAAAGTAAAGTTTATGCATAAACCCAAATAGGAAATAAAACAGTTATCGAATAAGCATGTGTCCTATTCTGTGTCCTAAACTCCTGAAACATTGCTGTCTCATTTTAGAGCAGTCAATGCAATTTATGAAAGAAGTCAATTAAATCTGTAAGTGGGGGTGGGTGTGTGAAAAAAATCTGTTGTAATCCTCTTTGTAATCACTGGCATTTTTCAAAAGTAACTGTAATTTAATTACACATTTTTTCTCAGTGACTGTAACTAATTACAATTACATTTATTTTGTAATTAAATTACGTAATTCTGTTACATGTAATTAGTTACTCCCCAACACTGAATGTGATAATCATTAGTGCGACCAAAACAAACTCTAGTCAGAATAGGTCTGGAACCCTCCATCAACTGTAAAATAATACTAAACCTGTAGTAATGGGATACAGTGATTTCAGTAACATATATAAGTAGCCATTTCACCATACATTATTAACGTTAAGGTTACTGTAATACATCTCTAAACAGTTTCACTACTTTCTGCTCATGTTTATTTACACATTATGTATTAAAATAATGTATGTATTTACCACTACCCACCTACCTCCACCCCCACCCCAGGCCCACCTCGAATATCACTTGGCCCACCCTTCATCTCATTTCTGGAGCCGGACCTATGTCTCCCTCTTGGTCTATCATACCACAAACAATTTTTTGAGGCACTGATACATTCTGGAAGATATTTTCATTAAGGTATGAATTTGAATGAAAATGAGGTAAGCTCGTCATTTCTTTGCTTGTATTTTTTTAAAAACATATATTTTCTTTACTTCAAAACAGCTGTTTTAAATGGTAATAATATTTCACAGTTTTACTGTATTTTTGATCAAATAAAAGCTTTTGACGGACAGGGTCGTAAAAATTCCGTCATAATCTATTATTACCCGTCAAACTAATTTTCATATATTAATTATAATAACACATTTAATTGCTTTTATTTTTGTTCACATTTTCGTTTTTAATCATGAACGTACAGTACGACAGCGCAGTGTTTAAAAACAACAAAATACACTAGGGCTGGGTAAAAATAAATAAATAAATAAATCGATTCTTCAATCACAGTCTTTTGGTCTATGTTGTTTTCAGTTGATGAATAAACAGTACATAGTTTTTTTTTTCTTCCAATAAATAGCAATAGGCTAGGCTTTGTGTTACTTTTGATATGAAACAAAGTCTCAGATTTCAAATTCTGTCAAATTCCTTCAATTCAAGCAATAAATGCCGTTTTGGCGCTCTTTAATGTGGCGTGATAGATCGTTGTAACTTCTGTGTATTCGTCTGTGCGTATAATACTCATTTCATGTGTCATAGTAATGATCAATCTGCATGTTATTTAGCACTGCTGAATAACCTGTACACATCCTAAAGTTTGCCTTGTTAGAGTTTTTCGGTATAAAAGCAAATCTGCTTTAAATGTCAGGAGACACTTGTTACTTTTGTCCCGCTACAGTGAGAATAAGTGTTTCTTGTCCCGCTGCATGCTATTGGTGACTTTCTGTGTCTTGCATCATTTATTAAAATGTTTATGTCGTATTATACCAAAAGAACATGCCAAAGAGTGAGGGTCAGAAAGACAGAGAGAGGTCTGATTCAGCCAGATGTTCATGAGAGGGCATTATGAACATATCTGTCAGGAACATAAGTCTCAGGGCAGCCGTTGCGTCGCATTTACCTTAGTCATGTTTAATTTTTAGCCATACCTTAGCTTTTTCACCTGCACCTATGAAATTGCAATGTTTCCAGATGTTTTTTTTTTTTCCAAATGAATTTATATTAGCCTATGCTAATTTAATTTAATTTTCATATTGTTCATTCTGTTAAAAATGTTTTATAAAAATAAATTGAATAAATAAATATTTTAAACAATTCAGGTTTGTACAGGGTTTTGAAACATTTGATGAAACTTACATTTAAAATGAAAATGTAATTTAATAATTTTTTTGCATAGGAAAAAATATGTTCGCAGTTACATATTAACAAGGTCATAGTCAGGTATATTAAATAAAAACAAGAGTAACACAAAAAAATCTAGCTTGTATTGTTGTGTTACTTTCGTCCGAACCGACGGGGTCGAAAGTAACAATGTTCAAAGTCTTTCTACATTTGTACAAAATACCACCTGGTATTGATAGACCACACCTCTGAGTTATTGGCCACAGCAAAAATATATCTCTGTCTACAACATTACCTTTTTAAAATATGTTTTTCTGAATATGGTACTTTTGTCCCTGCTCTCCCCTAATGTTTATGATAATTGGCAGGTTGGGCTTGTTTCGCCGAATCCAGATGAACTGAACAGAGAGTCTATGCCGAACCCTCCATCAGAATTTCCCAGCAGTGCTGGTAAGATGATTTTGCACAAAAACGTTTTTAGCATTTCATATGTGTTCAATAGATATTCTTTGTTTTATCCATTTACATATTTCAGTCCAAAATGAATGAACCAAATGAACCAAGTTACAATGAAGAAATAATTGTTCAACAATTTCTATGTCATTATTACAGAATTAACAAATGTTACGATCCACATTAAATTTTAATCCTAGAAATTCCTTAGCAGGAAAATGATCATGCATAATTTCAAAATGCACTTCTTTACAATTTGGTGAAAAAGAAAATAACAGATATTTTCATTAAATTCATTAAATTATTATTTTTTTATTTGTTGTTATATAAGGAAGGGGGTGTCAGACCCTTTGGACTGTTTTGTGTGTGTTTTTCCCCAGTGTTGCCCTTATTTGGTCTTCCTGTTCCGTTTCTCATTTGTTACGTCGTTGTCTCTGTGCATTCCCCTGATTGGTTGGTTCAGTGTATTTAAGGTTTGGTTGTGTTCATTCTAGTTTGTCGGTTATTGTATTGTCTATCCCTTGAGTTTACGTTGTGGTTGCTATTCCCTGCTGTTTCCCGTCCGTTCCTGTCTCTCTGTGGATTACTTTAATAAAGTCTATGCATTGGACCTCCTCGCTCCACCTCGTCTTTCTCCGCACACAACGCCAGCGTGACAGAATCACCGACCGCAACAATATGCTCTGGGCTGAGGATTACCTGTGGAACATCCAGCAGGCGGAGAGGCCGTTGGAGCGATATGTGGAGGAGTTTTTGAGTGTTTGTCATCTGGTGAGTTAGAGCGATGCCACGATTAACGCGTGTTTTCAAATGGGGCTAAACGATGATAAATTGTTCAGTTCTATAACTCCTGACGATTGCCGCAAACCGGTTGCGGAATTTATCAGTCATGTCCTTGCTTTTAGTCATTCCAAGTTCTTTGTTGATGTGGAAGATTCCCATCTTCCCCCCATTTGTAAACATGCGGCTGCTCCAGCTCACCACCAGCCAGCGTTCTCCACATACTGCTCCAACAAGCTCGCTCCCTCCGTCCTCCCTCGCTCAAGCCCTTTCTCCATAGCTCCTCCCTCATCCTCAGCCCGGAGCCTGCGGCCAGCACTCAGACTCCAGCCGCGGTCGCGGCCAGCACTTGTACGCCGCCCGCGGTCAGCACTCGGACTCCAGCCGCGGTCGCGGCCAGCACTCGGACTCCGCCTGCGGCCAGCCCTACGAAGTCACGGCCGATCATGATGGCCAGCGTGCTGGACCCACCACTAGTGTCAGTGCAGGCAGCAGACATACGAGTTGCAGCTGCGTTTCCTGAGTCACGTCAAGTTGCAGCTGCGTTCACAGAGTCTAGTGAAGTTGCAGCTGTGTTTCCCGAGTCTAGGCAAGTGATGGCTGCGTTTCCCAAGGCAAGTCAAGTTGCAGCTGTGTTTCCTGAATCAAGTCAAGTTGCAGCTGCGTCTTCTGAGTCAAGTTACAGCTGGGTTTCCTGAGTCAAGCCGCTGCAGCTGCGTTTCCTGAGTCTAGTCCAGTGACGGCAGCCGCTTCCGGTCAAGCCGTTGCAGCCGCATTCGGCGGAGTCAAGTGAAGTTGCAGCTGCGCCTCCGAGTCAAGTTGCAGGTGTGTCTCCTGAACCAAGTCAAGTTGCAGTTGCGTCTACAGAATCAAGTCAAGTTGCAGCTGCGTTTCCTGAGTCAAGTTGCAGGTGCGTTTCCTGAACCTAGTCAAGTAGCAGTTGCGTCTACAAGGTCAAGTCAAGTTACAGCTGCGTTTACTGAACCAAGCCGAACTGCAGCGGATCTGCAGGAGTCAAGTCAAGCGCCAGCACACACACCAGAGCCCGAGCTGCCTCCAGCGCGCACACCAGAGCCCGAGCTGCCTCCAGCGCGCCTTCCAGAGGTGGAGCTGCCTCCAGCGCACCCTCCAGAGGCGGAGCCTCCTCCAGGGCGCGCCCTCCAGCGCCCCCTCCAGAGCCGGCGCCTCCTCCGGCACGCCCTCCAGAGCTGGTGCCTCCTCCAGCGCGCCCTCCAGAGCCGCCACCTCCTCCGGCGCGTCCTCCAGTGCATACTCCAGAGTCGGCGCCGCCTGAGTGTCCTCCTGTGCTGGCACCTACTAAGCCCGGCCTTCCCGTCCTCTCCTGGGCTGGCTACGCCCTAAGTTCCCCCAAGAAAATTTGGGGGGGGGGCTACTCCCCTGATCAGCCATGGCCACCTGGACTGTATACTCGGCTATGGCTTCCTGGACTGTATACTCAGCCATGGCTTCCTGAACTCCATGACCCGCCATGGCCACCTGGACTGTTTACCCAGCCATGGCCCCCTGACCCGCCATGGCTTTATAGACTGTATGCTCCGCTGTGGCTTCCCGAGCTCCCTGACCCGCCATGGCACCCAGGATGGTATGCTCCACTGTGGCTCCCTAAGCTCCCTGACCCGCCCTGGAGGCGTACCTCTTATCCCTCCTGTGTCTGCCCTGCACGAGCCTCCAGGGCGCCCACCCAGGTGTATTTTGTTACGGCGCGGATCGCGCCTTGTGGGAGGGGGGAGTAATGTCAGACCCTTTGGACTGTTTTGTGTTTGTTTTTCCCCAGTGTTGCCCTTATTTGGTCTTCCTGTTCCGTTTCTCATTTGTTACGTCATTGTCTCTGTGCATTCCCCTGATTGGTTGATTCAGTGTATTTAAGGTTTGGTTGTGTTCATTCTAGTTTGTCGGTTATTGTATTGTCTATCCCTTGAGTTTACGTTGTGGTTGCTATTCCCTGCTGTTTCCCGTCCGTTCCTGTCTCTCTGAGGATTATTTTAATAAAGTCTATCTCGTGTCGTCTTTCTCCACACACAACGCCAGCGTGACAGGGGGGCCAAGGGTCATTCTATTCTTTTTTATTTTAAAACTGACCCCTCTCTCTCTCCAGCAGGTCTGGTATCCCATGATGCTTCAGGCTCTCTGGAACTGAAATCAAAGAAGCATGAGGAGCGGTTCATGTGTCATGTGATCTGCGTCTCCTCTGATGACAAGAACAACACCAAATTTGGAATAAGGTGACTAGCTTCCATAACTGCTTCATAATGCTCCTGTTAATGAGAGCTGGTTTAATGAGAGCTCAAAGTCATATGTAATAAAAACTAAAAAACCATATGTAATATGCATTATAGAATAGAAAGTAGCAATAAATGACAACCCATAAAGGACATCAGAAATCAATCAATCCAAAATATTTTATTTCGGTCCTTACTGGCAACTTCGAACTGCCACTAGATACAATTAAGAAGTGAATTATTATAAACTTCGTACATTATCTGTGCATAAATCAACTAAATCAGCAAATTTTAAAGCGTGTAATTTAAAAAACATATAATGTTTTTTTCTAACAAAAGAAAGCTATCAACAGCTATAAGAAAGATATTCAAGCTGTCATCTCAGAATCTGAGCCAGCAACCTCCCGCTATCTGTTCTGCTGTTAATCAAACTCCCGGCAAAGGGTCAATTGAGCTGTCGAGATTGGGCAAAATTCAGAAATAACTGGGGCTAAATAAATGCCTGCAATTAATTTGAACATTTTTTCAGTTTTATGCAGTTTACAGGAAAAATATGTCTGCTAATTACGTTTAAGAAGGCAACTCTGAAATTATAAAACAAAAATATGAGATCCTTATTTACAAAAACGCAAAAGCAATGAAAATACTTTGTTTCTAAACACTTTAATTACTGAAAACATCTAAAAAAATGTTAAGCATGTTAAGGAAATTAATTTCTTAATTTAATAAAAATCATGGTCACACCACATGACATTTTTAAAGGCTATGGCCAATTCATCGAGATGAAACAACATTGCATTTTAAATTTTAATATGAATTTATGTGTACACAGCATTCTTAATGTTTGAACAATTACAACAGATATTTTTTTTGTATGTTACAATTGGCCTGTCGAAAATCCTTATACGTCAATGACCCATATATTGAATTTATATTTGTTTTATATGTATGAACTATAAATTAAGTAATGAAGTAATGCATGGAACTAACAAAAATAAATATGTTTTGTTTAATTTAATATTGCAATAGATATGGACATTTTTGTTTTTACATGATTAATATGTGGTTTTCAGTATAATTTATGATCAGTTATAACACCCAAAAATTTATTTTCATACATTTCTATACATTGTAGGTCCTTATTTTAATCCTTATTTTAACGTTATTGTTACTTTGTCCATTGCTTAATATTATGAACTTAGTTTTACTTAAATTCAGTGAAAGTCTATTATTATCAAACCATTTTTTGGAAAACTATGAGTTTGATTTCCACTGCATTCAGAATCCCTTTACTCCATAGAGAAATGCTGCATTTTAACAGTAACTTTCAAATACTTGCTCACCTTCATATCAAATCAAAGTGTGTTCATTCATTCATGGACAAGCTCTCTTTTTGAACTTTGTGTGTGTGAGCAGCCTTGACGAGGAGGAGGAGTTGGATCTGGAGCAGAAGGCCAAGCTCAAGCACAGCATGGAGGAGGCATTTGGGCAGCTTAGCCGCATGTGTCAGGAACGCCTGAACAGCGTCAAACCCCAGACCGATCAAGTGATCATCTTGAACGACACTATGAACATCATCCTGGCCCTGGAGCAGCAAATCAGAGGTCAGTTCATTAACATATGCCCAGTCACATCAGCAGCCACTCAGCCCGAGATGGTCCTCACTGCGGGACACAAGATCCAGGTGTTCACCACCAATCATAACAGAGGTCATTGCATGAAGAGCTTACAGTCCAAAACTGAATAACATTTATCATTTCATTTTACTTGAAGTACAAGAACAACTAAAGCTGTAATTAAAATGAATAAAAACCATATAGACATATAAAAATTCTAAAATGTTGAAATATAACTAATCCAGAACATAAGTAAAACTAAAATAGTGTATTAATGGTTCTGAAATAACACTGATACCAATGAACTTGGAAGCAAAATCTGATGTATAAACCAAATTGTTTTTTAATTTGCCAACTACATTGAAAACCCAAAGTATATTTTCTAAAAAAATAAAAAAAACCAAAACAAACAAACAATCAAAATAATATTTGTGTGTCGGATTGTGATCCACAGATCAGGCCAACATAGATGAGGAGTGAGTTTATACCTGTAGTCTGTGATCGTCAACCTCCTGCCAGAAACACACAACAACAACATGCCAGGACATCTGTGTGTGTGAGAGAGAGAGTGAATGTGTGATTTCACTTTAGTTCAACAATCAACATAAATCTTAGAGTTTTGATCATCAAACAGCAGCTTTTAGTCTTTTACTGTCTGGTTTAGATATTCATATCGTATGTAGAAAATGATCATGGTAAATTGAGCAAAATTATGTTAAAAACTGATCAGTTTTATTTCTAATCTTGGTTGTTTTCTTTTATTCTCTGTAGATGTTTAAACACTTGTTTTCCTACCAGTATTTTAAGGAGAAGTCCACTTCCAGAACAACAATTCACAAATAATTTACTCACCCCCTTGTCATCAAGATGTTCATGTATTTCTGTCTTCAGTCGTAAAGAAATTATGATTTTAGAGGAAAACATTTCAGGATTTTTCTCTATATAATGGACTTGATTGGTGCCCCGATTTTGAACTTCCAAAATGTAGTTTAAATGCAGCTTCAAAGGGCGAGGAAGAAGGATCTTATCTAGCGGAACGATCTGTCATTTTTTTCGGAAAATAAAAATTTGTGTACTCTTTAAGCACGAAAACTTGTGTAGCACAGGCTCCAGGATGCACGTTTACGACAGTACGTACTATTGAATCATGTCGGAAGGCCATGTGGAACGTAGGCGGAACAACAGACCCAGTGTTTACAAAGCGAACGCGCAAAGACTAAGAAAGTGCAAGTAAGTCAAACGCTGTTTACAAACAAAAAGGTACAACATGTCGGACGATTCTGAAGTTGCAGAAGAAAATAAGATGTTTTTCACCATTCTTTACCTTTTTAGCTGAAGTACACAGACGATGAACTCGTGATTCGTAGTAGTGACGGGAAGTTTGGATCATTTTACCGACTAGGACCTTTGAGTCTTGTTCAGCAAAGTGAATAAATCTTTTTCCAAGTCATTTTGTTCATTTTAGCAAAATTTAATTAAAATGTTACGTGTTACTTCCCTAACACATCTACTGCTTACACAAACGTTGATCACACTACAATCAAGACAAAACTATAATGCTATAAGAAACAGAAAAGAGTAATTCATTGTTTACCTGGGTCTTTAATCTTTGATTAGCTCACCTCACCTCTTATCTGACAAGTTTTCAGGGTCGAGTCATTCGTTCATCACGTGACAGCCCCATAAAATGAATGAACAACTTGAAAAACCCGAAGACTCGAAACAGGTGAACTAATTCCAGTACAGAACCTAAATAGATGTTGCATGACTGAACAAATCACTCCCCGAGACGACTCGTTCTTCCCGAGTCACATTGAAGATTCGTTCAAAATGAACGAATTGTTCAAGAACGTGCATCCCAGAGCTTTGCTACATGAGCTTTTATGCGTAAAAAGTATAAAAAATTTTATTTTTCGAAAAAAATGACCAATCATTTCGCTAGATAAGACTCTTCTTCCTCGGCTGGGATCGTTTTGATCCCTTTAAAGCTGTATTTAAACTACAATTTGGAAGTTTAAAATTGGGGCACCATATCAGTCCATTATATGAAGAAAAACCCTGAAATGTTTTCCTCAAAAACCATAATTCCTTTACGACTGAAGATACGACTGAAGACAGAAAGACATGAACATCTTGGATGACAAGGAGGTGAGTAAATTATTTGTAAACTGTTGTTCTGAAAGTGGACTTCTCCTTTCAGTTTGATATTTCAGCGCCAACCTGCTCTTGCCTAAAAGATACTAAATATACTGAAAATATAAAACCACTACAGCAATGATGCATTATAATAGACACAGTGATCTGGACTGTAGATGAATGAAATCATGTGAGCACAGCAGTAAGTCAGACTACGCATCCTCATGACAGCAACCATGCTTTTGTGTTGTGTTTTACTTATTTGTATTCTTGTATAATCATTAAATCATGCAATCATTATTAATCATTAGCCATTTAAGTCATATTTCTTTTGTTAATTTACAATCATTTAGCTCATTTATCATTTGTTATAATCCTTATTTTTGCGCTTATAATGCCTTTCTCTGATTGTTAATTTTATGATTGTAGGGTTTTCATAACCCTAACCCTAACCCTTTTTTTAAAAAAAAAAAAAGTTCACTTCCAAAACACTCACCCCATTGTCATCCAAGATGTTCATGTCTTCTTCAGTCGTGAAGAAATTATGTTTTTTGAGGAAAACATTTCAGCATTTTTCTCCACATAATGGACTTATATGGTGCCCCAATTTTGAACTTTCAAAATGCAGTTTAAATGCAGCTTCAAACGATCCCAAATGTGGTTGTAAACAATCCCAGCTGAGGAAGAAGGGTCTAATCTAGTGAAACAATATTTATTTTCATAAAAATAATACAATTTATATACCTTTTACTCTCAAATGCTCGTCTTGCTCTCCTTGAACTCTGTGTATTCTGACTCAAGACAGTTAGGATATGTCGAAAAACTCCAATCATATTTTCTCCCTCAACTTCAAAAATAATTTCAAAATCATCCTACATCGCTGCAGAAGTACTGACCCAGTCTTTGCAAAGTGAACATGCAAAGAAGATCAAACACCCATAACAAAAAAAAGGTAAAACAGCGATATAGGACGATTTCGAAGTTGAGGGAGAACATGAGATGGGAATTTTTCGACATACCCTCACTGACATGAACCGGAACAAAAACAGTCCAGGCAGAGTAAGACAGAACGAGCGTTTGACATTAAAGTGCTCCTATTATGCCATTTTAAAGATTACTAATATTGTTACAGTTCAAAGTCTCTCTAAACCCCTCCTTTCCATGAGCCCTCACTGCTGTGATTGGTCAGATGACGCAGTTCTTTATGATTGGTCTACCGCGTACAGTGTGTCTGAGAATGAAACGCCCATTGTCATAACTGAATGACAGCCCTAGAGACTTGTCAATACACAGAAAAGATGGCATCGATTTTACCATAACAATTCCAGCCAGAGTCTGATGATGAAATGGCTGAAGTGGCTGATCGACAAGTTAGCACGGACTACCATGGAAAGTGCTCACAATTTGCTTATGTAAGTGAATCAGGCACACCTCTATGTTGTAAACTTCAACATTGTGTAATGCATTAAGGCGAACACGGAAAGTGCTGCGCTGGCCGCTGGGTTAAAAAGTTTGAGTGCGGTGTGCGTGCCTTGCCTGCCAGTGGTGCGCTCCGCATGCGCTTTGGTCGACGGAGAAACAAGCCGTCCTCGCAAGTAACTGAAATGAATGGGTTTCATAGCACAGCGCTTTCCGCATTCGGTGTGAAACCTGCTTTGTGCGCCATCCTTTATCATTAGTCCAACTAATGAGACAGACAGACAGTCAAGCTGCATCAATCACACATATTTAGACTACAGTGGGTCCACAGCTGAACAACAGATCTACAGAAGCGTGAGTTAGCCGGTTAGCAAGATGTGCAGGGTTGTTACACAACATAACATACACAACTACGTATTTTGAACGATCACTAGAAAATACGATCTTTGTACATTCACCTTTTGGAAGTGAATATAAAACAAATTTACTCTCACAGTGTAGGATAAACCATCTTCTGGACATGGCGTAAACCACATGAAAATTTTACTGTTTGTGGGCGGGCAAGTTGTTTGCGACATAGAACATGGGCGGACATTATGCAGATAACGTAAAAGAAAAAGATTTTAATTCCTGACGACTCTGCGATTGTGAACCGACTCTTTTTTTGATTGACAATAACTTTATTTATCGTGCACTGTCAACTTTACAACTTTGCAGATAGTTTATGTTCACATACAGCTACGTGACCCACTACATGAAAGGTCATATTTGAAAAGGCATAATAAACTACATTACCTATACTCCTACATAAACAACTTCATTTAAACTACATTTTGGAAGTTCAAAATTGGGGCACCATAGCAGTCCATTATATGGAGAAAAATGCTGAAATGTTTTCCTCAAAAACATAATTTCTTTACGACTGAAGAAAGAAAGACATGAACATCTTGGATGACAAGGGGGTGAGTACATTATATGTGAATTTTTGTTTTGGAAGTGGACTTCTCCTTTAACACAAATCATCCTATACATTGCTCATAGTATCTTTTACAACTCTTTACAACATGGTAGATTTAACTTCAGGAAAACATACAATTTTAAATGAACAGTACATAAAAAGTAATTCAGGGAATTCTTATTTTAAAAGGAGAAGTTCAGTTCCAGAACAAAAATGTAGAGATAATTTACTCACCCCCTTGTCATCCAAGATGTTCATTTGTTTTTTTCTTCAGTTGTAAAGAAATTATGTTTCTTGAGGAAAACATTACAGAATGTTTTTCCATGGAGTTCAATGGTGCCCCCAAGTTTGAACTTCCAAAATGTAGTTTAAATGCAGCTTCAAAGGGCTCTAAGAGATCCCAGACAATGAAGAAGGGTCTTATCTGGCGAAACGATCTGTCATTTTCAGAACAAATGGACAATTTATATCGTTTTTAACCTCAAATGCTTGTCTTGTCTCGTCTCTGCGACGCGCATGCGTAGTCTGTGTAATCCGGGTCAATACAGATAGGGTATGTCGAAAAAATCCTGTCTCATTTTCACCATTTTACTTTTTTTTTTTTGTAAAGGCCGTTCTTTGCATGTTGACTTTGTAAACACTGGGTCTGTACTTCTGCAGCGATGTAGGACGATTTTGCAGTTGGGGAAGAAAATAAGATGGGAGTTTTTTGACACACCCTAACACCGTGTCTACACTGTATGTGAGCGGTGCGGCGTGACAAAATACAATAGAGCCCATTGTAATCAATGATGCTGTCTACACTAGATGCGGCACGTAAGCTGCTGCCGCGTTCTATTTATGACGTGCTCACACAAAATTCAAATGATTTGCAACGGTCGCTTTTTCATGTCCAGTGTAGACAGACTTTAGCTGTTGCTAACTTGGATCACGTGTTCCTTAATAACCAATTACATTACAGCCTTGACGTCACTGGATTTCAGTCAGAGTTGTGCGACACTCATTGGCCATTTACAGATACCATAGGAATGAATGAGAAGTGCCGTAAGCTAAATCCCACCTGTCGCAAAAAGTTGGTGACTTCACTTATAAAACAGCATTTTTCGTGGTAAACTCTAAAAATAGTTCAATCCAAAAGTATTGTTTAGTGTAAAACATGTTGAAGATTAGTAGATAGGCTGTCAATTCATTAAACGATAAGCCGTTTCCTCTAAAAAGCTGTTTATTCAGCGTAGTGAAGCCTCTCTTCCACTGTCAACCATTCAAAGAAAATGGCCTTTGGTCTCCTTTCCCACGTACTGCCAGACTGGAAGCGTTAGCTTTAGCTGTTACACTTTTTCGGCTAATGGTTGCCTTCTAGTGGCTTTGCTATTGCATACTTATGCACTATTCTATAATGGTTTGTAAAATATGGAATGTTGAACATTTCACGCACTCAACTGTCTCAGCTTTAATTACGTAGTGAAGGGGGAGGGGCTATCAGACTCCATTTATGAATGACAAAATAAACTCATAATTGATACACTGCATGGCATAGTGCATAAGTACACAGTGTAAAAGTGCATAGTGTATAGTGTGTCATTTGGGACGCAGTTATAGACAAGATGAGTGATTGAAGTTATAAAGTACATAAACTGTCAATTTGTTTAAAAGATGGCCTATTGTTTTGCTAAATAAGACCCTTCTTCCTTGGCTGGGATCATTTAGAGCTCTTTGAAGCTGCATTTAAACTACATTTTGGAAGTTCAAACTGGGGGGCACCATTGAAGTCCACTATAAGGAGAACATTCCTGAAATGTTTTCCTCAAGAAACAGTGCTGGCCTGTAGGTTTGTGGAGATAACTAAAATGGGCCTCACTAGTGTAAAAAACTAGTCATAGAAAATTGACGAGTGAAGTGAAAACACATAAAATGACTTTTAATATTTAAGTGTGAATGTGTATTAATTGTAACACATTAAACAAACATGTAAAAATATTTAGACAAATAAGAGTGCAAGAAAGATTCATAAAAAAACCCTTACACTCACTTCTGCTGTAAGTGAAGCTGGATCATGAATGATTCGCGTGAACATAGACACATATATGTAGATCGGGAGGCGCATTCCCTTCACAAACAAATGTAATCCACTGCATCTTCAGCAGCTCAGATGTCGGGAGTAAATGACGACCACTACGTTCATTATTACATCCAGCAACACACCTCAATCACTCAGTTCTTGTCTAACTTACATCCCTGCTCCGGCATCAAAACATGGAGGTTACTGGACTGTTACAGCTGATTTAAGGTGGGTCTGAGGTAAGACACTCATGTCAATCAGCTATCATGGGCGCGGCCTCCTCGACAGGCATCTGAGAAAGGCTCGATTTGAAAAAGGGGATATTATTTTTACAGATGAATTAAAAACACTGCATGGATTTTTATCATTATCATTTTAGCATTATAGGGTAGATGTGTACATACACTGCCAACACACATTAATGTTCAAACAACATGAAAAAGTGAACTTTGAATCCGATGACCCCTTTAAGGATTGACTGATGATCACAAGAAAAAAAACTTTATTGCATTATGTAGTGTTTGAAGTTTCGACCATTCCAGCAAACTTTAATTTTTCCAAGAATTATACTCTTTATTTTATTTATTTTCATGTTTCATCATAAAACTATTAATAATCTTATAAAACTATATGTACGCTGTGTATCTTTTGTTTCAAAATTTGTTGTGTGATGTCATTTCCCATTTGAATTATCCAATCGCGTCCCGCTCTCGTCAGAACGGTTTTGGACTTGAACGAGACAGGTATGTGGCAAATGCGCTCTGTAACGTAGTGTTAAAATATATCAGATTGAGTTACAATTTTGATTGATATCAGTGAATGACATGTTTTAATGCTGGATTGAGTCAAATAGGATGTTTGTATTTCGTTATTTTTCGTGTGTATTCGAGTTATGTGTTAATTAGCCAATTATGAGTTTGTTCAAGTTGCCGCCCACACCAATTTTAGAGGTGGGGGTTTTTCCTTCTTTTCCTTCTTTTCCAGGTTACTTTGGTTCTTAAATGAAATGAAAGAGGTGGATTATGTTCCTAAAACATCATGCAGTTAAGTTTTGTCTAAAGTATGTTGTCTTTTTATGTCTTAAATTGTATATTCGTGACCATGTATTATCTTTGAGTTGTTAATCAGCTGCAGTTACAGTGTTAATGGGGACAGGGGTTCACTTTTCTCTCTTCTCACATTCCCCGCAGACCACAGAGCCGAGAGTGTGTGTTTGCGTGGTGTTAATTACTGTCCTGTCTTTAATAAACTGCAGACGTGGTCCACCGAAGCCAGTGGTGTCGTGGAGTTCTTTGTGGTGCGAGACGAAATACGCTACAATTAGACATTGGATCCAGGTCTGTAATTCCATTTAACGTAACATGCTGAATGTGGCTCAATTTTTCCTTATATGACAAGTCTGTCTCTGATCATGGGCATCATTGCATGTATAAAACAAGTACTACAGCAATAAATATATGTATATAGCAGTCAAAACATCTTTTTCTACCACAACTTTTATCTCTCTATCGTTCTTTCATATTAAATCATTTAAAAATAGCATTAATGTGTGCAAGACTTAATTTCGAGACACTATTCTGAGAGGCAATATTAAGTGAATTCCAAAATCTAATCCTTAACAACAAAATCTGAACTGCAACAAGAAAGGTTTTCAGACTTTATTTAGCAAAAATGATAAAGAACACTGAATTTGTTATGCCTGTTTGTAGGGCTGCACAATTTGGCAAAATATGGTGTTGTGAGCATTAGTGTGTGCACACATATAATGTGTTTCATTCATACAGGAAATCACTAATTCTTTTGCGTAGCTGAATAAAACTCAGAGACGTTTTAACTCGGTGGTTCTCAAACTTTTTATACCAAGTACCACCTCAGAAAAATAAATATTTGTCTCTCCAAGTACCACCATAATGAACAACATTAAAATACAGTAGTGTAGTAGGCCTAACTATTCAGCTACAGCTCTGCATAGTTAAAAAATGAGGCAGTTTTATTCCTAATAAGAATTTTTTTGTTGTTGTTGTCAGACACTTTTACATTGTAAATACACAGTTTAAACATTAACACTGCACTGTGGATACAAACAGGTAAATAAAAACTTACATAATAATAATGTCTTGTACCTAAGTTAAATAAAAACTGTACTGTACTTAAACATAATAATAATAATAATAATAATAATAATAACTTGACTCAAATAAAGATTAAATGAAAATGTAATTTTCCCTGGTTTCACAGAAAAGGCTTAAACCTAGTCCCAGATTAAAATGCAAGTATGAACTGTTTCAACTGAAAGAAACTTGCACTGATTGATCTTGAAATACTGTAGGTCAGTGGCCTTGTATCGTCTCAAGATGCACACCAGTAATGTCTTTTATAAGGCATGTTTAAAAAAATTACTTTAATGTCCTAATTAAACTTTGGTCTAATCCTGGCTTAATCTAAGGCCTGTCTGTGAGACCAGTCCATTGTGTATTAATTTTAATTTATGTTTAATTTAGTTGTTCCTCTGCGTACCACTAGAGGGAGCCTGAGTACCACTAGTGGTACTCATACCACACTTTGAGAACCACTGTTTTAACTGATGAAACAACTCAGACGTATCTGTACAATTGCGACTAAATGATTTATCTCTGTTGTTGAAGCCATGTTGGGTATTTTCATATGAATAAACTATAGATGCAATGCAATGCTAATCAACAGCCTTAATCACTTTATAAAAGAATGATTTTGCCTCATTCTGTGATGGCAGACCACGTTAGATCCAAAAGGAAGTTATTTCAAACACTGGACTTATATTATTAAATTAATGTAGAGCAAAAACTTGCCATTAAAAGGTGCTCAATAGACAACAGGTTTGTAAACAGACTCAAACCCATGCAAAATCAGTGCATGCGTTGTATGACATTAAAATGCCGCAGGAGTGATTTGAAAGCATGCAGAGTTGTCTGCGCTCTATAGCTCCTGCGGTACTTTGAATGTAAACACAGATTTTTCTGCTTCAAGTCGAACGCGCCTAAAAATCCAACTGATAAACTTGCGGCCGCGGGGTCCTCCCCCTAAGGCGGGGGCCGGCACTGTGTGTAGGTGTTTAGATTTTTATTTAAATGTTTTAGTTTTCATAAAGAAAACTGCATGATGCACATGTTCTTGGCTTTGGAGTAAATGTTTATTTTGAATCTTGTGATTAAAGTAGGGGTGCGTGGGGCACAACCTAACACGGGGTTAACACGCATGGTTTAAATATTTCCACACACGCTAGCATAACCAGATATATGGCATTTACTTGTTGCCATAGCAACACTATACAGACAAAAAAAGTGCGCCAAAATTTAAAAGCCTTTTGATGATGCCGCTGAATATTTATTTTACCATAGTAAAAGTAAATTTCTGGCTGAAGTAAGTTTTTCATTTAAGTTTAGTATTCATTCAAAATGAGACACATCTGCTATTATTTTAATCTCCAATCTGTTATTCATCAGTTTAGATAGTTTATTATAACGTGAAAATAACGTGAATAAAAAAACTGAGAGATTCAAAAAGTGTTAGGTTGTGCCCAACGCTCCCTATATTTCATATAAAATTCCCTTAAGTTTCAAGCATTATTTTTAATATCATGAACAGGAATTAACTTGCATAATATGAAACGAATAACTATATACAATTATATTACACAGGATTAATGTTTTAAAATGTTCAATGTACCATAATGTATCGTTATAACATGCATACATAAAGTATGACGTTTCTCGAGAAATAAATTACACTTTAAAACCATAGATGGCGCTGCTCTGTTAAGAACGTAAGCTCCGCCCCTCGCTTCAGGTTCTGAACTGATGTCACTGCGCAGTGCATGGGACGGCTCTGTCATATTGTGAGGCCACATCGGTCTTAAATAACAAGTTACTACACGAAAATGTGTCAAACAATGTTGAAAAGTCGATTAAATGAACAAAATTTATTATACAGAGCAGTGTCCTGCACGCTGGCGGGTACCCGACGGATGACCCGCTAAAATTGATATAGACCATTTCGCTAGATGTAAACATACTGGTCCCGATACACTTCCTGTTTCTTTTTTTTTT
Source organism: Labeo catla (assembly GCA_012976165.1). NCBI lineage: Eukaryota > Metazoa > Chordata > Actinopteri > Cypriniformes > Cyprinidae > Labeo > Labeo catla. The sequence goes on along the minus strand of VONZ01001420.1, from coordinate 51,356 downwards.
TTTTTTACTTTACACAAATATCACAAAAAAATACAACCAACATAACATTTGACTGGATGAAAATGTTACATTAGCACCTTTAAGATGTATTTGTATATGTGAAATGAAAAAATAAAGAACAAAAAAACAGGAAGCACTTCTGGACCAGTGTTGTTTACATCTAGCGAAATGGTCTATAACGGATAGAATAATAATTATGTGTCGGGTGGTGTGCGGATCGGATGGATGACGGGCACAGGTATTTGCTCTTTTGACTCAATCCGGTACTGATACTCAGCTGCTCTCAAACGGTCTCGTGCTTGTGTTCATGCTCTGTCTGAAGACCGTTTACAAGCCCTTTCACATGGCCAGCAGAAAGCGGTGGAATCGCTGCGCAGCTGCTGCTGCTGCTTCTCATAGTGAAAGCGTTTTGCAGTGGAGATGGTGCACGGGACGCGGTCTCGGGGTGAACGTAAAGAACAAGGTCACATTTGATTTTACTAATGTAAGACAGTATATTGTGTTGTCCACAAGATGTCGCTATGAGTCTACCAAACATAAAGTACTTTTAGCGTTGTTTGAGCCTCTTGATGTACCACAGTGTTGATACATGCATAGTGCGCCATCTAAAGTTCAGTTTATTAAGATATCTTGTGTTTTAAACTGTTAAAGACCTAAATGCAGAGGAATATAGAGAGTTAAAATGTTTTGTTCTTTCGTTTGAATACGATTGATACGTGGTGGCTGATGCAAAGCTATGTATGATAATATAAGCGGCAAGGAGCATGTTATTGAATTGCATGTGCATTTAAATGGACTTTGCATGTTTAAATACTGAATTGAGTTCACGTTATCAGTACTATAGATGTTGTGCTGTCGAATAAACGGTCAAGCCACGATCCCGAACCCTTCTGTGTCCATGTCCCGTCTCTCTACCACCACCCATGAACACAACACAACGCAGAGTAGCAGCGGCGGTGCTAGAGTCGAATAGACACGTGGAGAGAGACAGAGAGGGCTACATTTTTGGTGCCATGACCCGGTTCTGGCTCTACTAGACTGAAGAGGAAGAAAATTCTACAGCCAGTGGTTTGAATGCTGAACTATGTTGAATAAACAGACTGAAATTCTGAACCAGACTGGAAAAACTGGTTATTTGACTGGTGGAATACACAGTTGCCATCACCGCTATATCTTTTACGGTCTGCTGGGAATATTAACTGTTTTGCTGTTTCAATTTGAGAAATTTGCTGTGAAGCAAATTTGTTGATTTATTGATAAGAGAAAAGTTTTTATTTTTTATTTTTTTTTATTGCCTATTGAGATTTGTGTAAGTCAACTGAGATTACTGTGCATCTACTTGATGTTCAGTGAGACATTTAAGTTTTATCTGACGAGCCATTTTAGTTTATAAGTTAAATTTTTGGGTTATATATGTCACTGTGCTGATTTCACTGAAATATTTTTGAGAGATTGTATCATTTTACATACTCAACACCTCCATACAATCTAATTACACTACCATTTAGACGGTTTGTACATAGTAAACACACAATTACATTTTAAAATGTCAGAGACTTATGCAAACTCCACTCAAAACATGCAGTGCTTCTCCACCGGTGCATCCAGTCTCCTACCACCGGCTGAGCATGCCATGAATGACCCACCATTGCCCTTAGAACAACGTACTCCACCACCCCATACAAACTTGCCATATGCTGACCAGTATGTGACACCAGCTCATGCACCAAGGCTGCCAGGCGCTGGGGCCTCAGCTGTGCAGCAGTCGCTCAAACCCTATCCAGTTGCATCACCATATCCAGCCCAGCCTATTAGGCCTGGCCCCCAGGTTTACGCTAGTTATTCATGTTCCCCGTCTTCAGAGCCCGCCACTGGCTGATATTACAGTAAAGCAAGTAGCTGCTGGGCAGGCCCTTCAAGTGCATTCCCCCGAAGCCACATTTCTTGCCACTCAAGTTGCAGACTACAGTGGAGCCACCCTGTCGACCCCATCTACTAGTGCATGGGTTCTCAACATAACTCTACACAGTTCTCAGGCAGTGTTAGACCAGGCAGCCTCTGACGCTCCTCCTGATCTGTCTCCTCAACAGGCACAAATTCTAGCTTCCCACCCCAACATGCATGCTGATGCTCTCTCTCGAGCTGCTCCTCCACCTACATCTGCCAGCCAGTCTGCCCACCCACAAATGACACAATTCAGGCCTCCTGCTCAAGCAGTCACCAACCAGTGCCTTCCCATGGCAGCCTATGGCGGTTTCATGCAAACTCATCAGGTGAAAAATGTTCAAGTCTTTACAGGAAATCCAGACTGTAAGATATGGTGGAGGTGAGTAAAACTGTGTCATCAGTGCCTGTAGTAGATTGAACTTTTTCAGTTGATGAAGAAAGATACGACCTCTGCTGGGCTCGATGTGAATGTCCCACTTCAGGTCCTGGGAGATGTTAGTTCCTAGGAACTTGAATGAGTCCACTGCAGCCACAGTGCTGTTCATGATGGTGAGAGGGGGGAGTGAAACCGCGCTGTCGGAATTTCACGAGCGCGCCGGCCCGTTTCCCTTGCTTGCGTCGCTTGGAGCGCTTGTATAGGAACGCAGCCCCTCAGACTAAAATGTCCAGTAAGACATCTGAAACAAACATTGGCAAAAAGTTATCTGGTGTGCTATTTCTTATGTCCAAGAGCTTGTTTCTAGAGGGAGAAGAGCAGTGGGGAGAGAACGCAGCCCTGGGGAGCTCCAGTGCTGATGGTGTGGGTGCCGGATGTGAGTTTTCCCAGCCTCACTAGCTGGTGCCTGTCTGTCTGGAAGCTGGTGATCCACTGACAGATGGAGGTGGGTACAGAGAATTGTGACAGTTTATTCTGAAGGATATCTGGAATGATGGTGTTGAAAGCAGAGCTGAAGTCCACAAACAAGATCCTTGCATAGGTCCCTGGTTTGTCCAGATGTTGAAGGATGTAGTGCAATCCCATATTGACTGCATCATCCACAGACCTGTTTGCTCGGTAAGCAAACTGCAGGGGGTCCAGCAAGGGTCCAGTAATGTCCTTCAAGTAGGACAACACCAGTCTCTCGAATGACTTCATGACCACAGATGTTAAACCAACAGGTCTGTAGTCATTAAGTCCTGTGATTTTTGGTTTCTTGGGTACAGGGATGATGGTGGAACATTTGAAGCAGGATGGGACTATACACAGCTCCAGGAATCTGTTGAAGATCAATGTGAAGATGGATGATAGCTGGACAGCACAGGCTTTAAGGCAGGCTGGAGAGACACCGTCTGGGCCTTTGGCTTTCCTTATCTTCTGCTTCCTGAAGACTTTGCAAACATCACCTTCACAGATCTTAAGGGCAGGCTGTGAAACAGTAGGGGGGATGGAGGGGCAGGGTGTTGATGGCTGTGTTGATGGGACAGTCGGGGTGGGTGCAGGGTGTCAGACCAGTCTTTTGTTTTTCAAACCTGCAGTAGAACTCATTCAGGTCATCAGCCAGTTGTTGATTGGCCTCAGTGCTGGGGGATGGGCTCTTGTAGCTTGTGATGGCTTTCAGGCCGTTCCACACTGATTGCGAGTCATTTCTTGAAAGCTGTTTTTTTAGCTTTCCAGAGTAGTTTAACTTTGCTACTCTTATCTCCCTAATCAGCGTGTATTTGGCCTGTTTGTACAAGGCTTTGTCCCCACTCCTGTAGGTGTCCTCTTTGGTCTGGCAAAGCTGTTTGAGTTTTGCACTGAACCAAGGTCTGTCATTGTTAAATGTTAAAAGTCCTGGTGGGTACACACACGTCCTCACAGAAACTGATGTAGGATGTCACAGTGTCAGTGAGCTCAGTAGCTGCAGCCACAAAAACACTCCAATCAGTAAGTTCGAAGCAGGCTTGTAAATCCCGCTCTGCTTCAACAGTCCATCTCTTTACAGTTCTTACTACAGGCTTAGCAGATTTAAGTTTCTGCCTGTAGGCTGGTAGAAGATTAACTAAACAGTGATCAGAGATTCCCAGCGCTGCATGTGGTACAGAGTGATATGCATCCTTTAAAACAGTGTAGCAATGGTCCAGTATATTGCTGTCTCTGGTGGGGCATGTGATGTGCTGTCTATATTTAGGCAGTTCGCGGGTGAGATGAGCTTTATTAAAATCACCGAGAACGATAATGAAAGAGTCCGGGTAACGCTGCTCTGTGTGTGTGATCTGATCGGCCAACAGTTCTAGTGCAGCGCTTACACGTGTGTCAGGAGGAATGTACACACTCACCAGAATAAACGAGGAAAACTCCTGCAGCGAATTAAAAGGCTTACAGTTAATAAAGAAGTTTGGGCAGCACATCTTTTTTAAAACGGTAACGTCTGTACACCAGCCTTCATTGATATAAAAACATAATCCACCGCCTCTCGTTTTCCCTGACGACTCTGTGACGCGTCCGCTCTGATCAGCTGGAAGCCCGTTAGATGAAGCGCGCTGTCTGGAATGGTTCCGTTTAGTCAGGTTTCCATGAAGCAAAGCGCAGCGGAGTTTAAAAAGTCCTTGTTTGTGCGGGTGAGGAGTTGTAGTTCATCTGATTTATTTGCAAGGGAGCGGAGATTCGCCAGATGAATACTCGGCAACGGAGTCCTAAAACCGCGCTGTCGGAATTTCATGAGCGCGCCGGCGCGTTTCCCTTGCTTGCGTCGCTTGGAGCGCTTGTATAGGAACGCAGCCCCTCCGACTAAAATGTCCAGTAAGACGTCTGAATGTTCAAACATTGGCAAAAAGTTATGTGGTGTGCTATTTCTTATGTCCAAGAGCTCGTTTCTAAAGAAGCTGATCGGAAAAACGTTGCTTAAGACAGGACAAACAAACAAAAATAGTAAAACTACGATGGAGCAACAAACCGAGGCAGCCATGCGCTGCGCCATCTTGATTGAACAAATCAAGAGACCTTGATTTGGACCTTGACCTACCTCCGGGGACCCTAGAAAAAAGAAACGAGGGACCCAGAAAAACCCAAGCCCTGACCAGCCATTTCTGTGGACTGCAGACTGTGAGGAGGCCTTTCATTCTTTAAAAGAAAAGCTGATAAGTGCACCATTGCTAGGCTATCCGGACTACAGTCAGCCCTTTCTGCTGCAGACCGACACCTCAGGAATGAGGCTTGGTGCTGTGCTAGTACAGGTCCAAGATGGGGTGGAAAGGATCATTGCGTATGTGAGCAGGGGCTTGAGCCCACCTGAGAGAAGGTATCCGGCACACAAACTTGAGTTCCTCACTCTCAAGTGGGCTGTGACGGACAAGTTCCATGACCACCTCTACGGACGCAAGTTCTCTGTTCTGACAGACAATAACCCCCTGAATTATGTAATGACCTCAGCCAAGCTCGGCGCCACAGGTCAGCAATAGGTTTCTCATCTGTCCATATATGACTTTGATATCCAGTATCGGAGGGGGCAACTCCAACGCTGACACACTCTTGTGTATATCTAATCAGGAGATGGTGGAGACCCTGCAGTCCTGCCCGCAGCAGGTGAGGATGGGTGGATCAAGACATGAGGAGGCACAAACCACCCGAGAGCCTGAGGAGGTCTCAGGTGAGGACAAAGCTGTTGTGGAGGAGCCTGAAAGTGGTCAACCACTGGAGCCCAGTGAGGTGTATGTGGATGTGGGGATGGAGACACTGCCTGCTATGACCACACAGGAGCTTCAAGCGGGGCAGAATGAGGACCCATCGGTCCCATTCTCCATTTTAAGAGCAAGAACCACAAACCAAGCCACAGCGAGAGGATGAAAGTTGGCGCCACTGGGAGTCTTCTCTTAAAAGGCTTATGTTAAAATGTCAGAGACATGTCTTAAATGGCGGATGTTAGTGATCAAAAAAGGGATCCTGTATCACAGTGTTAGAGACTGCCATAAAGGGGTGGTGGAGCAACTAATACTCCCAGAAAGGCTGCATGAAACAGTCAAAACAGCCCTTCACAATGACTCAGGGCATCTGGGACTTGAGAGGACCCTACAGATGATAAGGGAAAAATTTTACTGGCCAAGAATGTTTCAGGAAGTCAAGGCTTGGTGTGAACCGTGTGAGAGGTGCTGCCTTAAAAAAATTCCCACAGTCAACGTCAGGGCCCCCCTTGTCAGTATCCATACCAGTGCCCCCATGGAGCTTGTTTGTGTGGACTTCTTGACGTTGGAGAAGTCCAAGGGTGGTATGGAGAATGTGCTCATTGTTACGGATCACTTTTCTCGCTATGCACAGGCCTACCCCATCAGGGACCAAAAGGCAGGCACAGTGGCCAGGGTCTTGTGGAGGAATTTCTTCTGCCGTTTTGGTTTCCCTGCAAAATTGCACGCAGATCAAGGATGCAGTTTTGAAAGTGCAATTGTGAAGGAGCTACGCAAGTGTACTGGCATCACTAAAACTCACACCACACCCTACCACCCTCAGGGCAACGGGACCACTGAAAGATTCAGCCGTACCCTGATGAACATGCTGGGAACACTAGAGCCGCACCTGAAGCCCCGGTGGCATGAGCATGTGGATGCCATGACACATGCATATAACTGCTCACGACATGACTCCACTGGCTATAGTCCATACTACCTTATGTTTGGTACACATCCCAGGCTCCCAGCGGACCTCATCTTCGGGTCCCCAACAATGAACCAGCCGTGTGAATACAGCAAGTATGTTCAGACCCTGTATGACTCCCTTTCACAGGCCTGTGCACTGGCTAATCAGACATGTTGGCTGGCAAAAGGACAGCAGAAAAAGTATTACGACAGAAAAGCTAAGAGTGAAGACTTCAGTCCAGGGGATAGGGTCTTAGGCAAGGTCTGTCATGTGGAGGGGAAGCAGAAGTTGGGAGATCATTGGGGGGCACAGCCATATGTTGTGGTGAAGAAGCAACCAGGTTTGCCTGTGTACGTGGTGCGACCAGAGGATGGAGAGGCAGAGAGAGTGGTTCATAGAAACCTGTTGACGAAGTGTATGTTTCTCCCAGTGGAGTGAGATGAAGGATTGATCGAAGAAGAGGATGAGTCAGATGGTGGGTCAGGCATTGAATTGGAGGCCGAAGAGGGAACAGGGGTGAAGAGGGGTGATTGTTCAGAGGAGATGCTGGACAGAGCCCTGATTGGAACAGTAGATAAAGAGGAGGAGCAAATGAGCACAGAGGAGGCTGACATGTGGACAGAAGAAACAAGTAGTGGAGAGGGAGTGCTTGTGACTGGTAATGGGGCCACCTCCACTCAAGGGCCCAAACCTCCAAGAAGAAACCTGAGAAGGACCCGACGTCCCGGAACTAAACTCTCACTTGAATCTCAAGTTGTGAAACTGGAGAGTGACCACCAGAAGATAGAAAGGGGGAGAAAGTTGTGGCTAAAGGCCAAAAGTATGAGGAGCAGCAGGGTACACGCAGAGCCATACTGCATGCACTCTGGTAACAGTTAGCTACCCACGCACACATTATCTATACACATCAAGTACTATATTTTCACTCACAGCACATTTACTGTTTTGATTGTCATTGATGAGACGACATTTGAGTTTTGGTTAATTAGATGGCTGGGACGCCATCAGTTTAAGAAGGGGTGGATGTAAGGCAGTATATTGTGTTGTCCACAAGATGTCACTATGAGTCTACCAAACATAAAGTACTTTTAGCGTTGTTTGAGCCTCTTGATACTCAGCTGCTCTCAAACGGTCCCGTGCTTGTGTTCATGCTCTGTCTGAAGACCGTTTAAAAGCCCTTTCACATGGTCAGCGGCAAGCAGTGGAATCGCTGCGCGGCTGCTGCTTCTCATAGTGAAAGCGTTTTGCAGTGGAGACGGTGCACGGGACGCGGTCTCGGGGTGAACGTAAAGAACAAGGTCACATTTGATTTTACTAATGTAAGGCAGTATATTGTGTTGTCCACAAGATGTTGTTATGAGTCTACCAAACATAAAGTACTTTTAGCGTCTTGATGTACCATAGTGTTGATACATGCATAGTGCGCCATCTTGTCTTCAGTTCACGTTATCAATACTATAGATAAGTCATGTTAAAGGCAGCGGAAATTAAAATGTAAAATATTTTTGTTATTATCGCACTAAAGTTCAGTTTATTAAGACATTTTGTGTTTTAAACTGTTAAAGACCTAAATGCAGAGGAATATAGAGAGTTAAAATGTTTTGTTCTTTCGTTTGAATACGATTAATATGTGGTGGCTGATGCAAAGCTATGTATGATAATATAAGTGGTGAGAGCATGTTATTGAATTGCATGTGCATTGAAATGGACTTTGCATGTTTAAATACTGAATTGAGTTCATGTTATCAATACTATAGATGTCGTGCTGTCGAATAAACAGCCAAGCCACGATCCTTCTGTGTCCGTGTCCCGTCTCTCTACCACCACCCATGAACACAACACAACGCAGAGTAGCAGTGGCGGTGCTAGAGTCCAACAGACAAGTGGAGAGAGAGAAAGGGCTACACTAACAAAGAAATAAACAAAACATAACGAAAATAGTATATGTGTTATTTGCTGTTTATCATTTTATGGGACAATGACTAGCGCAATTTTCATGTCAGACAGTTAAATATGACATTTTACGCATAATTGTATTTGTACCTGGTAAACCAACTCTTATACATGCATGCTCCAGATTTTTTAAATTCATTTAATAATCTCTGTTTTTGATTGATCATACAACGTTGGGAATTCCCTTATATTTCGAATGATCTTGATCATGTTTTCAACAATCCAACATGAGCTCATTCTTTTGGTTTTTAATAATAATCTGTCTGAGGGGTGCAGGTTTATCAAGCAGGACTCTGATACAGAGACAAACTTCTGCTGGACGCAAGAAACGGATCCGCATGAGGTGCCTGCAAGAGAATGTACTGGAGACCCTGACAATTTACCTCCTGTGACATTTCCAGGTATTTTTGTATGTTGTGGTGTGAGTGCTTATACCGAGGCTCTGTTTCGTAATTTTAAATCTATGGAAGCTCACGTTCAGTTTACAAATGGCTGGGTCCAAATGACTTGGAAGCCTACAAACCGCCGAGTGAAAATATTAAGGTGACCATATTTCTGAAATGAAAACCAGAGACATTTCCTAGTTCAGTGGTCAAAATATCACTTAAATCTCACTTGTGATTATATACGAATTAAAAAACAGAGACAATATGTTTTTGTTTTTTAATTGTTGTGGAATTAACATAATTGATCATTACAGTGATGTTTGAGGATGTTTATAAAATTCAACAAAAATCACACAATGAAAAATACCAAACATCAAAACAGTAGGATTAGGGTGAATTCAGGGAAAGTTCCAAACATCTAAAAGAACATGTTGTGCTGACAGTAATGCGATTAAATATCAGGATATTCAGAAATCAGGATATTGTCAAAATGAACTCTACGAAACTTTTAAAATGTGTCTACGGCTTTATAAAAACACATTAAAAATAAAACATTAAATAGGAGAACATATGATAAAAAAAACTATTTAACAAATGTTATTTTCTCATTTTTTATGTGAGTGCAACTTTACAAATTTTATGTTTATGCTTTTCTGTCTCTAATCAGGCTTATTATTTTGCATTTTAGGCTTATTTGACCATGTGACCACAAAGTATGTGCTTTCTGCAAATGTAATTGTGCAAGCATAACTGAGTAGTTTATTTTTTATTATTATTCATAACGTTGTGACGGCGGAAATTTCAGGAATGTTTAATATTGTGTGCAAAACAATCATGCAAACTTTATGCTTTGTTATACAGTGCACACAAACAACAGTACTTTGCTTCAACATGCATATTAGTATGTGACAAAACTGTAACCAATAACGCGTTCTCTTTTGATAAGTGATGATAATAGCGCTCTGCTCTCCTCCAGGCTCTTCATTGCTTTAGTAGCGGCACGTGACCAATCCGCTTGGACATATTGGACACTTCATTCTGTTTTCAGGCCGGAAAACAATAAAAAGAAAGTCTGTTGTCTTTTTGCCTCGTCGATCCTGCGAACGGACATTACATCCAACAACGCAACAATTTCTTTCCATGACTAAAACTTCATCAGCGCTTCACAACATGTTGCCTCACAATATGGCGTTTTTTTTTTTTGTTTTTTTTTGTCTTTTTGTCCTCCCCTCCCATCAGCCACCGCTGTGCTAGAGCCCCCATGCCCTATACAAGAATAATATGGTAAGTTATCAAAAAATAATTGTGTGTGAATGTATCTTTCCGTCTGCTGCTAGTTTTAACGGACTTAAGCCTACATCGTGCCTGGGCTTCATCGATCACGACACGACAAGTGATTCTATTCACAATAATTGTTTTATTCTTTACATTTCTTTTTTTTACTGTCACAAATGTAAAATTTTGTTGCTAGTTTTCTGTTTTGCCACGAGTTGACCCAGCAAACGCATATTGATTTTAAGTTTATCAGTATATTCTTAATGTGTCAGAAGTATAGCCATTGCTATATGCACTTTTTGCCATATGCACTTTTCTACTTTTGGGCCAAACAGTTCTAAGAATGGTAAGGAGCAGTTTCAGGTATATTTTTACTTGAATATAGTTAGGCATGGTCTGATTACAAACCATCCTTGATCTGGAATTCTTAACCAAACACTGAACTGTACTCTTATTAAAACAAATTCATAGTAAAATTAAAAGAAATATTTCATCCTTAATAACATGGGCACTATTTACATCTGGTACCATATCTTAACTCTCGCATTACCAAAACAACATTTGTGTTGCATTCCAAAGAGCTGTTGAGTGCTGTTTTTTTTCAACAGGGGATTGCTTTATATGATCAACTGTCTACAGCTTAGGGTAAATAGACATTCATTAGAAGGCCAGAATTTTATCAGATTTCATTGAAAATGTTTACATTTGTGTTCTGAAAATGACAAAAAGTCATGGGTGAATAAATGATAACAAATTAAAATTTTGGGTGAACTACTGATAGAGTAGGCAGGACAGATAACACTGACAACTGATCATCCACATTGCCCTACTTAATATTGTTTTTGTTTGGCTTTTATACAGATGTGTCTGATGTTGAAGTAGTCTGGCACTAGTATCTGTTGGGTTGCTGACCATCACTGAAAATGATGTGCAAACCATCTCTGCCTTGATCCTGTGTCTTCTGCCATCATTGTTCAGAGTAGTGCTACAAAGAACAGTCTCCAGAATCTACATCAACTGTTTGCTTCTGGACTGTCATTTAGTACTTTTGGATTACTGCTACATTTGGACTGCCCTAATACCATGAAAAACACTTGGAGGTTCATTCAAAGTGTGGTGCTTGACTTGGGCCAAAAAAACCCCTAAAACTAAAGTGACCTTTTGAACTTTAAAGGGGTCATCGGATGCAAAGTTTACTTTTTCATGTTGTTTGAACATTAATGTGTGTTGGCAGTGTATGTACAAATCTTCCCTATAATTATAAAAGTCCATGCAGTGGTTTTTAATTAATCTGTAAAAATAATATCCCCTTTTTTAAATCGAGCCATTCTCAGATGCCTGTCGGTGTGGTGTCACACCCACAGAGGCCGCTCCCACGATAGTTTATTGACATGAGCATCTTACTTCAGATCAGCTGTAACAGTCCGTCCTCTTTGTTTCGATGCCGGAGCAGGGATGTAAGTTAGACAAGAATATCTCCAATTGAGCGATTGAGGTGTTGTGTTGCTGGATGTAATAATGAACATAGTGGTTGTCATTTACTCCCGACATCTGAGCCGCTGAAGGTGCAGTGGATTACTTTTTTTTTTGTGAATGGAAAGCGTTTTTTTTATGAATCTTAGCGATCGCCTTTTCCAATAATGTGCTAGTTAGCAAGTTTAGCGGCTAAATGTGGCTAAAGTAAACAGGCTCGTCTCTCCACAGAGAGAAGAAAGGGCGGGGCGAGCAGAGCTCATTTGCATTTAAAGCAGCCTCGACCAGAATGAGATGATTTTTGCAGAGCTGATTTTGACAAGGTAAAAAGGGTGTTGTTTTACACAACCATTGAAAATTTTTAACCAAAGTACATTATAGACTTTTCATTAAGACCCTGAAGAATCATATCAACTTGTGGAAAATGGGCATCCGATGACCCCTTTAATTATATTAAATTGGCAATGTGTGATGCCAACCCAGTGCCATACTTAGGCTCATCCTACTGCTACCTCCACTTTTAAGCATACCCTTAATCATACATTCCGGGTCATGACAGTTAGGGTATGTCGAAAAACTCCCATCTCATTTTCTCCCTCAACTTCAAAATCATCCTATATCGCTTTTTTACCTTTTTTGTTAAGGGTGTTTGATAATCTTTGCATGTTCACTTTGCAAAGACTGTGTCGGTACTACTTCAGCGATGTAGGATGATTTTGAAATGACCATATCACTCCATTAAATGGAGAAAATGCTGAAATTTTTTCACGACTGAGGAAAGAAAGACACGAACATCTTGGATGACAAGGGGGTGAGTACATTATATGTGAATCTTTGTTTTTGAAATGGACTTCTCCTTTAAATAAAATAAGTAAGCATTACTCTAGAGCTAGAGTAATGCTTGCTTGGTTTAAGGCAATAGGTTTGCATAGTTTTATCAAGTAAAATAGATTTCTGTTAAAGTAAATACAACTAAGTGATTCTGAGTTACCAGAACTTGTAAGTTTACAACACTAAATTAACCTTTGCACAAGTACAAAATACTATTCTTATTTCACTTTACTTGTTTTTTTTTCCAAGACAATCGGTTTGCATGCTTTAAGTAAGGTTTACTAATTTGAATTTACAGAATATTTCATTTGTAAAACATTTTACAGTAATGGCAAACAGCAGTACAATATTTAATTACAGTTCATAATTTTAGTGGTAACAGCTGAAAAGTTGAGTAACAGTAAAAAAAAAAACATTGCACTCTCATTGTACTCTAATGGCTGGGTTAAAAATAACCCAATTGTCAACCCAGTGCTGGGTAAATATTGGACAGAACATATGCTGGGTTAAAGTAACCCAGCATGCTGATTTACACTTTTTAACCCAGCAGGTTGAGTTGTTGAGAAAACCCATGATACAGTCATTTTTACTATTTATGTGTTTGCATATATGTGTTTCTGGGTTATTCTTGCTGGGTTTTTCCTCATAATTTTGCCTATACTTAACAAGACAATCGTATATTAATAAATAAAAAAGAATACAGGTTATTTAGACTGTTAAATATTATTTTTAATGCCAGCTGACACTCACAAATGTGTTAAAATTTGTACCAATGACAAACAACATGCAGTTTTCATTTTTTTTCTCAGAAAATGCAAAAATCACAGAAATACAGTTGCAATAAATAAGAAAATTAGTTCTGAATTGCATGTGTCTGTTTAACTGTTTAACTATTACATTTTGACCTTGAACTATTTAAATACACAGTGAAATGTGACACTGACAATTAAAATTTAAAAAGACTGAAAATGCACAATCGAGACAATTGTAAATCTTGCACTATTGTTTGCATTTTTGCGAATGCAAAAATGAGCGCTAAATTTCAAATGGAAAAGCAAAGTCCATCTGCAACTGAATTTTCCATGTCTTATGAGTAATGAGCCTGTCATATTTTAAAAATACAGCATCAAAGCAGCTTTACAGTATTAAATAGGAAAATAGTGTGTAATAATGCAAAAGGACAACAGTAAACACTCAGTTAAAGTCAGGTCATCATTGATTCAGTGATTTGTCGTCCAGCTCAGTTCAGTTCAGTTCAAATAGTGTCTCTGCTTCCAAGCTGACGATATTGCTGGAAATTAAGAGTCCCCAACTAAGCAAGCCAGAGGCGACAACAGCAATGAACCAAAACTCCATCGGTTACAGAAATGTTGAAAAAAAGCTTGAGAGAAACCAGGCTCAGTCGAGGGGCCAGTTCTTCTCTAGCCAGACCAAACTGCCAGTTCAATTCTAGGCTGCAGCAGAGTCCATTTGTTCAGAGGACTCATCTGTTTCCCCGGTCTCCTGATGGCCGTCAAGGTAACATGGTCTTCGCTGAGGATCTGCCTCTGGGGCACATCTAGATTTCCTTGTCTCCACTGACATTCCAGGCTGTAGAGGTCTTCTCTAGGTGCTGATCCACCATCTGATCTGGATCCGGGTGGCTGCAGTGACCTTGGAATAAGAACAGACTAACGTTAGCGCAGGTGCATCATAAGAAAAAGTACATAGGGTGTTATTAATTACCATGTCTTGTTTTTTTAACTGTGTCGCATATGTAACCTGCCAAAACTCAAATAGTATTGCAATTACATTTGTATTGGAAGGTGACGTCACTCACGGATGACTGTGCCAAATGCTTTGAACAATGGAGGTAATTTGCCGTTGCTATTTAAATATGACAGGCTCATTACTTGTAAGACATGGTAAATACAGTTACAGTTGCTTTTCCATTTGAAATTTGGCAGTCACTGTGAGTTGATGAAAGTGGAAAAAAATGTAAACTGTATGCAAGATTTTTTGTGTTTTGAAACACAATTGTAAATATAATTTGCAATTCCTTTTCAAAATTGTCCAGAATATCCTTACCTGTCCATTGATTATGATCAATGCCTGGGAGATCTGCTGGCAATTTCAAATCGCCATGACAAATGGATGGGGTTTGTGGCTTCTGCCCGGTTAAGGAATTCCACCATGTTTGTTCCAACCTATAAAATAAAATAAACAAAATACAGATTGTTTTAATAGCAATGATTCAGTTCAATTACACAGTTAATTGAACTAAATCATTGCTATTAAAACAATCTTTATTTTGTTTATTTTATTTTATAGGTAGCTCTACATAAGCTGAATATGCTTATACTGATTGGCTAAAAGGTGTGCTTTCGAAATGGCGTAATCAACATAATGTTCCAATCAGTTTGATTACAGTTTTATATTAATATGCTGGCTAATTAGAAACACATGCACAGTCACTGGTACACATATGGGAGATCACACTACATATGCACAAAGAAACTTCTATGACAAGTCACGCAGCTTTAAAATAGTCCATATATAGAAATTTTCATATCTGTGTACTAAACTGATTCAGGACAATCAAAAACAATTTAAAATGGGTATATGATGTATTCGCTCATTATATAAATTCTTTATATTCTGAACACAAAGTTACAAAGTGCAGCTTTAACTATAGCATGAAACAAATTTATATGTGAGTTTAAGTTACGCGAGACTCAATGAGTTTTTCTCTTACAAATTTATAGGCAGGCGGCGAGACAGACGAAACGAGATGGCAAGGCCAGAATACTAATCACAGGAAACTAGAAACTCGGGATACAAAGGAACACAGGAAACTAGGAACTAAGAATACAAGGAAACTTAGAATACAAGGAAACTTAGAAAACAAGGAAACAGTGCTAGCACAAGGTGAGCGCTAAACGCAACTGAAACAATACTCCACAATACACGCCACAATACTCGGTGCTTGCCGAGTGAAAGTCCGGGGCTTTTATGGGGTTGCTGATTGGCCACAGGTGTATGGCGCAATCAGCGTGGTGGATAGTGGGAGATGCAGTCTGGGCTGGTCTGGGTTGTAGTGCAACAGTCTGTGTGTAATAAAGGAGCGAGAGCGACATCTGGTGGTGAGCGGACCGCAGGTCACCGACCAGATTTGTGACAGATATGGACAATTGCAGGCATTTACAATAGAGCAGAAAGTCGTATTGAAATCATATTACGTTACTCACTTACTTTAACTGATTTGACTCACTTTGTTGACTCACAGAGACAGAACCGACTCTTTCCTCTATTTTTACAGATATTCATATATTTCAGCGTTCCGTCACTGTGATAACTATTCAGACTATTAATCTGTCGTCTCACATACCTTAACACGACTATGCCAGTACATAGAATGTACGTAGAATAGAAAAAATTTCCCAGCATTTTTTAGAGTGTGAGCAATAATAAAACCGATTGAATGCAAACAATAACCTAATAAACATAATAACAATAATAAACATAATAAATAAATAAGTTGTGTCTCAACTGTACCCCGCTGACCACCTTGAACATTTCTCTAGATTTTATAATGACCTTGCATGACACAAAGTAATGCAATATGTCAGTTTTTAGAGCACATATTAAAAATTACAAAAATGTAAGTTAAATTTAACAGTCTTTTGCTGATATATGCAAAGCAAATATCACAGATCCGACTTGCTGCGCATGCAAGTTATTTAAGGTGTTTCAACTGTACCCGGTCTACCCTATACTTACCTCGGACTTGTGAGCGTCAGCCTGGGAAGATTCCAGCGCTCTCAGCTCGGCCTGCTTCTCCAACAGCTCGTGGATCTGCTTCTCCACAGCCTCCAGCTCGAATGTGTCATCTCCTGCACTCAAAGGTAGACACAAATTCGCCATTAAAGCAAGTGACAATGAATAAACAATGGAAATGTGTGTGAATAGAGAGGAAATTTACAAAAATAACCAACAGGATGTATGCAAGATTAGGGGCAACGGCGCTGGCGATGCTAACAGGCTATAAGCTAGACTAGGAAATCAAAATTAAACTAGCGATAACAAGGCACTCCGATTGTTTTTGTTGTAGAATACAACAGGGAGTATAATCACGCATTATAAAAAATTGATTAAAAAATAGACCGTAATACTTATAGTTTTACCTCAGTAACCATAGTTTTACTGTGGTATTTGTAGTTAAAGCACAACATCCGCAATGTTTACCATGGTTTTACCTCCATATCTATAGTTTTACTGTGGTATTTGTAGTTAAAGCACAATAACCACAACACTTACCATAGTTTTACTGTTGTATTTGTAATTAAAGCACAACATCCACAATGCTTACCATGGTTTTACTTCAGTAACCATAGTTTTACCTCGGTATCCATATTTTTACTGTGGTATTTGTAGTTAAAGCACAATAACCACAACACTTACCATAGTTTTACCTCAGTATCCATAGTTTTACTGTGGTATTTGTAGTTAAAGCACAGTGACCACAACGTTTACCATGGTTTTACCACTGTAAGCATAGTTTTACTGTGGTATTTGTTTTTAAAGCACAATAACCCACAACGCCACATAGTTTTGCACTGTATCCATAGTTTTACTGTGGTATTTGTAGTTAAGGCACAGTAACCACAATGTTTTCCATGGTTTTACCACTGTAAGCATAGTTTTACTGTGGTATTTGTTTTTAAAGCACAATAACCACAACGCTTACCATAGTTTTACCTCAGTATCCATAGTTTTACTGTTGTATTTGTAATTAAAGCACAACATCCACAATGCTTACCATGGTTTTACTTCAGTAACCATAGTTTTACCTCGGTATCCATATTTTACTGTGTATTTGTAGTTTAATAACCACAATGCTTACCATGGTTTTACCCACTGTAAGCATAGTTTTACTGTGGTATTTGTTTTTAAAGCACAATAACCACAACGCTTACCATAGTTTTACCTCAGTATCCATAGTTTTACTGTGGTATTTGTAGTTAAAGCACAATAACCACAATGCTTACCATGGTTTTTACCACTGTAACCATAATTTTACTGTGGTATTTGTAGTCAAAGCACATTAACCATAACACTTACCATGGTATTGCCATTGTAAGCATAGTTTTACTGTAGTATTTAATTAATAAATTAACTTGACTGAGCTCCAACTCAAAACATGCGTCAGCACTGTGTTGTACCGAATTTCGACTCCCCACTGCGTGCACGCGCATGAGGTCAGTTGATGACGTCGGTGCAGCGGATTTATTTTTCGTTTGTTTACAGAGATGTACAGTACAGTCTTTTCCAAAAAAAAAAAAACCTTGATCACTGCAGGCTTTGACACTAAACAATACAGGATATTATATTTAAGTCCACTGCGTGTTGGTGATCACATAAAAATTGTATGTAAATATATTATTTACTGGTTTAAAATTTAATTATTATTTGAAATATTAATTATATTTTGAATATTATTTAGTTTGAAATATTACATTTAATTTGTTTAAATATTAATTATGTCTCAACTGTATCCCGCTGACCACCTCGAACATTTCTCTTCTTTTACTGTGACTTTGCATGTCAGTTTTTAGAGCACAGATTAAGGTTTTACGAAAATGTAAGTAAACTTTAACAGTCATGTAAAGATGAGAAGCTATTCAATGTGGAGGGGACGTGGTGAAATTAAAAACTTATTTGCGAACTGCGCTCCGAAGATGCGATCTGAAATTATGGTTCGTAAATAATTATTCAGATTGGGACTACGAAGCACGAATCACAAATCATTTGTTTATATAGGTATACGCAAAGGGGACGCAAATGTTTTGATTCTTATCACAACTTCGGAGCGGGTTCGCCAATATGATGTAGATCAGGACTTGGAGTCTATATCTGGAATCATTTGATTCAAATCAGTACTTTGGAGCATTTTTACTAATCATTTGATTTAGATCGTAGTGGGTTCATGAGTCATTTAATTTAGAACAGGACTTCGGATCGGTTTTGCGAATCATTTGATCTATGCGGTTTGTGAATCATTTGGTTCAGATGGGGACTTCGGAGCGTATATCGCTATTCTTTTCTCTCTCCCTTTCTCTTTTTCTTTTATTAAGCAATATAAAACATCAAACAATTAAGGCAGTGCAGTTATAAAAACGGAACAAAGAATCTAAGAAGAAAAGACAGAAAAAAAGAATACACAAATTAACCATGGTTTTATTATAGTAAAAGCATAGTAACCATGTTGTGTAACCAGTTTTACTACAAATACCATGGTTAAGCAATGGTTAGTGTAGCAAAAACATGGTTAATTTGTGGTTACCATGGTTTAACTATTGTAAACGTTTTTTTTTTTTTGGTCGTTTCACCTTAAAAATACACAGGATGAATATAGACATGCAATTTTCACTGCTTTTGGATTAACAGAACTTTGGATAGTTTCCATGTACTTGTCTAGATCAACTTCGAATAAAGAAAAGAAATGTTTAAAGCCTGATTATTGTTCATGTATGTAAAATTTAGCAGGAAACAAATTAATTAAGTTATATTATTCTCTATCGAGTAGTCAAAAAATCAAAAGAAAACATCTTTAAAACAGAAAGAAAAGTCATATTAAAATATAAACATAAAAATACAGATTTAAAAAAAAATAGTAAAACAGATTGTGTAAATGTTTGAATATTTTTTAATATGAAAAATTATTATTTAAATGCAGTTTTGTTTGTTGTCGTACCATTTTTTATTTAGATATTTGGATTATTTTTATGTTCACCAAAGCAGCATTTATTTGATTAAAAATACAGTAAAAACTGTAATATTTCGAAATATTATTACCATTTAAAATAACTGTTTTCTATTTGAATAGATTTTAAAATGTAATTTATTCCTGTGTTCAAAGCTGAATTTTCAGCATCATTACTCCAGTCTTCAGTTTCACATGACCCTTCAGAAATCACTCTAATATGCTGTTGATTTATTGATTAATAAGTCATATTTATTATGTAATAAATCCGTTCAGAAATAATTAACACAAAATATGTAAGAACTGTATGTAGTCTGTATTCATTATTCATTTAATTAAAATTATTAAAATAAAAATATGAAAATACACACACTTACAAAATAAGACTGAATTAACATTAAAAAAAAATCTACAGTCTCCAAAGTTGGACATCTCTTGTTATGATTTTTTAAGGGTGTAACATTTAGACGCTTTAACATGTCCCTATCAATATCCAGCGACTACTAAATAGCCTCTAGCAATAATTTGGATCAAATAATTAATTGCCTGTTGTCTCCCTTTATGTCCTCACCAATGGCCAAATCAAACCTACGCCCTTGATTTACTTGCTCATGTATGTCATTTATTCTGTATTCTACTCATTTGTTATCCCTTGATCCAAACACTCATTTTTGTTTTGTGTTTCTCTTCACTGTCCTGTAGGTGTCGCTGTGATGTCTGTGTTCTGAATTATGTGCCAATATGTGGACAACTGCTCCTCCTAGTCCTCTCTCATACATAAAAGAAATGCATAAAGGAGCAGGTATAAAGACAGACCTGATATTCAGTGTCTTTCATTCTCTGTTGTGCATTGAAATTCTGATGATTTTGTTTATGTATTTAGAAACTTCATATTTAATTATACATGCATGTTTTTTTGTGCATTTCTCATTCATATGTTGCAAAATTTTGAAAACCATCATTTATTGCTTTTTGAACTAACTGGGTTTTTAAAATGACTTGACATATTCGCATTCTTTGCTTTAAAATCAGCTTTGCAGCCAGAGTTAATCTAGCACAAAAGCTTTACAACAGCAACAAAAGACACTGATTCCATTAAGTCCGCAAACTCTCCAGTTAAATCCGTGCGTAACTCGATCCCTCAAGTCTATCTCCTCCTCCTCCTCTCTTGAAGTCGAGCCAAGACTGTCCTTCACATGGGATCCTTAGACACTCCCTCTCCCAGAGACCCTCATCCCACTGCGGGCAGGAAAAACATCGCTCCAGGGGGCTCAACTTGAAACCCTATTGTAAACATGTGACGTCGAAACAGGGTTATGCATGCCAATGTAAAGCAAAATGATCTGATCTTAATAAGCTCTTACGAAACTAACTTGATAAAATGAAACAGTTTGAACATACAGTATTTCTGTGGGTTGGTAATGTTTGTTATTGAATGCTCATTAAGGCTTTTTTAAGGCTTTAAAATTTTTTTAAACAGTATCTTGTGAAATATTGTGGAAGTGGAAATGTACTTAAAGTGCTAAGCGCACTAATTTTGTAATTTTGTACTTAATATACTAAAAGTTTCTTTAGTACTTCTTGAGATAAACTTAAGATCATCTAAGTGTACTCAACTGTGCTATTTTGGGACACAATGAATGTGAACTAAAAATTGCTTTTAACATACTTTCTCTGTGTTTGACAAATGTATGTAAATACCACTTGTAGTACACTTGAACCCATCACTCAAGTGTACTACAAGTGGTATTTAAATACATTTGCCAAACACAGAGATAGTATGTTAAAAGCAAATTTTAGTTTATATTCACTGTGTCTCAAAATACACTTAGATGTTCTTAGGTTTATCTCCAGAAGTATACGATATTAAGTACAAAATTAGTGCGTAAAAAAAAGAACACTTTAAGTACATTGTGGAAGTGCACTTTTTTTTTTTTAACCTGGGAATGAACCCTCATTGAGTGACCGATTTGTAGATTTATTGTTCAATAAGTTGTCATATTTAATATGCAATAAATCATCATTTCAGAAATGATAAACACAAGATATGTAAAAAGAAATATATATATATATATATATACCGAAAAAATAGTAAAACAGATTGAGTAAATGTCTGAATATTTTTTTAATATGAAAAATATTATTTTAATGCAATTTTGTTTCTTGTCGTACTATATTTTGTATTTAGATATTTAGATTTTCTTTTACGTTCACCAAAGCAGCATTTATTTGATTAAAAGTACAGTAAAAACAGTAATATTTTGAAATATTATTACCATTTAAAATAACTGTTTTCTATTTGAATAGATTTTAAAATGTAATTTATTCCTGTGATCAAAGCTGAATTTTCAGCATCATTACTCCAGTCTTCAGTTTCACATGACCCTTCAGAAATCACTCTAATATGCTGTTGATTTGTTGATTTATTGATTAATAAGTTGTCATATTTATTATGTAATAAATCAGAAAAGATAAACACAAAATATATAAGAACTGTTAGTCTGTATTCATTATTCATTTAATTAAAAATTATTAAATAAAAATATGAAAATACAGATTAAAGAAAAATAGTAAACCAGACTGAGCAAATGTTTGAATTTTTTAATATGAAATAATATTATTTTAAAGGAATTTTGTTTGTTTTTGTCTTTTACGCTCACCAAAGCAGCATTTATTTAATTAAAAATACAGTAAAAACAGTAATACTTAGAAAAATAGTATTACTGTTTAAAATAACTGTTTTCCATTTGAGTATATTTAAAAATATAATTTATTTTTGTGATCAAAGCTAAATTTTTTTAAGCATCATTACTCCAGTCTTTACTATCACATGATCCTTCAGAAATCATTTTGATATTCTGATTTGCTGCTAAAGAAACATTTCTGGTTATTATCAATGTTTAAAACAGTTCATGCTTCATAAACTGTGATACATCATTTTTCAGGATCATTTAATGAATAGAAAGTTCAAAGAACAGTGTTTATTTAAAATAGAAATATTTGTAACATTATAAATGTCTTTACTGTCACTTTTAATCAGTTTAATGCATCCGTGCTCAAACCTTGTCTTAGACATTTCTCCTAAATTTCAGGAGAAATAAAATAATAATTAGTGGCTAATTGTAATACAGCAAGAGTATAGAACTATAAAACTGAATAATTTAGTCAATTTGATGAGAGTTCATAGTGAGATCTCTGACTTTTGATTACAGACCTGATAGTTTAGTAAAAACAAGATTCCTGGGCTGTAAATAGGAAAGACTTAAGCAAACGTCTCCATTTGATCTCATTTCCATATAGGAGAAAAATTTGAGCAATCTTATTTGTGATTTTTTTTTTCCTTGCAGGTCGATTTTTAAGAGCATTTGAAGTATCCAAATACTTTTTGATTCCGTCGTTCATGCAGATGGATGGAATTTTTCAGCGCTCCGTTTGGCTCCAGTCAACTTTTAAAGCAGGACACTCCGTCTCCACGGCGACCAGGCGTCCAATCGCTCGTCCAGCTGCAGATTAGTTCAGCAGTAGGGGGTTTGGAGGAGGAGAAAGACTCCGATGGGAAAGAGGAGGGGGGGGGGGTCCTGGCTTCAGGAGGGAGGGGTGGGAAAGGAGAATGAGAGCGGAGGAAGGCAGAAACACTGGAGAGAGATAAAGTTGCCTGCAGCTGGAGTTTGAGTCTGTCAGAGCTACTGCTGCTTTTTTGCTGCTCGCAGGCCGTTTGCAGGATACACAGGGACCGGCTGGGAAAAAGAGGATTTAATCAGCCAAAGAGCGTGCTAAAGAAGGAAAAAAGAGGAAAAGGGGGAGAAGAAGGGAATAGCTGCTCAGATCATGAGAGTGGATGCAGTCTTCCCTGGGGTCAGATTTCACAAAATGAGAGACCACTGCACGACTGCAGGGCGCAAGCAACAGAGCAAGGTATGTTTGTGTGTGTGTGTGTAGGTTTACTTAGCTGTACTTTGGGAACAAAATTGCATCTGACAAAACCAAAATTACATTTGTCAAAACCTCCCTCAGTGGTTAAAATGATGTTTACAAATGGTTTTTTTTTTATTCTAAACATAAAAAGGTCAATAAAATAAATTAATTAAAAATACAAAAATATATATTTTTAAAATATCAAATAAAAACACACACAAAAAAACTTTATAGGTATAGTCTGTACTTATTGCATGACAAAACCAACATTAAAAACCATTGTGTTTGATGTTTGACAAAACCTCCTTCAATGCTAAAAATGATTCAAAAACAGTAAATGTTTATTCTAAAAATAAAATAGATAAATAAAAACAAACACAATAATATATAATAAATATAATATAATATATTGTTTAATAAATTATATATAAATATAAATATATATATATATATATATATATACACTACCGTTCGAAAGTTTGGGGTCAGTAAGACTTGTAATAGTCTTTAAAGAAGTCTCTTAAGCTCATCAAGGCTGCATTTATTTGATTAAAAATATAGAAAAAAAACAGTAATATTGCAAAATGTTTTTACAATATAAAATAATGTTTTTTATTTTAACATACTTTAAAATAGAATTTATTCCTGTGATGAAAAGCTGAATTTTTATCAGCTGTTACTCCAGTCTTAAGTGTCACATGATCCTTCAGAAATCATTCTAATATGCGGATTTATTATTAGAATGATCAATGTTGGATAATATCAACAGTTGTGCTGCCAAATATTTTTTGGAACCTGTGATTTTTTTTTTCAGGATTCTTTCATGAATAACAAGTTTAAAAAGTACAGTGTTTATTCAAAATATAAATATTTTATAACAATGTAAATTATTTATTATTAACTTTTAATAAACTTTTAATTATTGACTTAATACATCCTTGGTGAATAAAAGTATTAATTTCTTAAAAAAAAAAAGAAACAATAAAAATGTACTGACCCCAAACTTTTGAACAGTAGTGTATATATATATATATATATTTAAATATTTAAATATTCTAAAATTAAAGCAAATTAAAAAGTTTTTAGGGGAAGTCTGTAGTTATTGTGTGACAACCAAAATAATATTTGATAATACCTCATTCTATGGTAAAATGGTTTAAAAATAGAGTAAGTTCAGTTTTTTTTTGTTTGTTTTTGTTTTTTTAATTCTAAAAATAAAAAAAAATTAATAAAGCAAATACACTAAAACTATTTTTATATTCTAAAATTAAAACAATAATAAATATATATATATATATATATATATATATTATTATTATTTATTTATTTATTTTTTACAAAATTATATATATATTTTAACTAATATGTATTTGTATGTGATTCAAAAAATAAATTATACTATAAATACTATATATATATATATATATATATATATATATATAGTAATTATATATATAATATTAAATATATATATATGTATAATATAAGTTTATTGAATTATTGTTTAAAAGGCTAAGTAAACATGTATGTGTGTGTTCAGTGTGCATTGTTCGCATTGTTTTGAAGTTTTAAGTGCACAGTAGTAACAAGCTAAATAAGCTGGTTTGTGAAGTGATTATAGTTTGTGCTGGTTTGCTGTTCAAAGACTGAAAGTTAAACTAGTAGTGAGAAATGTGTGTTAATTGCTGCACTCCTGACTAAGAAGCAATAGAGCGGATAGATAGAGCGTAATTAAATAAGTGCCGCAAGTGATTTGAGCCTAGAGAACAATAGCTCTGCTTCTCGGGACAGCTGAAAGTAGAGAGACATATAAACAATAATTTCAGCTGAGCTGTATAAGAAAAACCCAAATGTGTTTGACGTTTTAATAACAGCCAGAGTGAGAGTTTTGGTGTCGTCTCAAGGCATGACTTCATAATTCATAAACTATGTCAACGCCAAAAGAACTGAGAGTGTCGGACCTCTGGATCAATTTTAAGTCATTTCATGTCTATATTTGGTATTTTTCAGCAGAGAACATATTGTGAGTGGGATATTCCCATTTTTGTTGGCTCATGTAGTGACTCACTCTCATGCTTTTATTTGTAACTGCTGTTTAGGACTAAAATGTTTTTGTTTTCGCAACAAGGGATAAGAAATACCCATAATCCCATAGTCTTTCCAATACGACACATCAGAAGCAAGCTTCAGTTCCAGTTAGGTTGTCAGACTGCAATTGTACAAAGACTTATTGAGGCCTAGAAAGAATCATCTTACTTTTTAAAATATGGTTTTAGGCAGATTTTGGTTGTGATTAAATGTACCACTCTCTCTATGGCTAAAACTACATGCAGTTTACATTAAAAATGGATTCACTAATTATTAACAGAGATTTCTTTCTCATATTTCATGAATGAAGCCCAGTCTCAGAAACTTTGCTGCTACTCAGAACTTGGCTATCAGTTCTGAGTAATTGCCAGAGCCGAGTGTGCGTGTAGCAAAGGATTCTGGGTAGGAGCCTTTGAATGCAGGCCTGTTTGATAGGGTGAGTTGTTTGGCTCTGGTCTGTGACTAATGGCTCACTCTAAATGACTCTAATAAATAGTCACAAGGTCAAAGGATGAGTTCAGGGAAGAAAGACTGCAATTGAGTGAGCCAACAGGAGGACATTCTTCCATCTGCTTTGTTTATTGGAAACTTTGGGAACTGAATGCAGAACTCATTTTTTTAGTGGTGTTTACCTGTACAAAATACTTCTGGAGTTGTTTGAAGCATGTTGCTAGGGTGTTCTGGGTGGTTGCTAGGCTGTTGCTATGGGGTTGATAGGACGACGCTCAGTGGTTGCTCAGCTTTTGCTTTGGTGTTCTGAATGTTTGTTGGAGCATTGCTAGGTGGATGCTAGGTTGTTCTGGGTGGTTGTTAGGGTGTTGCTATGGTGATCTGAGTGGGTGCTAGGGTGTTCTGGTTGCTAAGTGGTTGTTTAATGGCCTAAGTAAAAACTGTCCATCCTCAAATGATTTTTAGCTGGTTGCTAAACAGTCGCTAAGGTGTTCTGAATGGTTGCTAGGGCATTACTAGTTGGATTGTAGGGTGTTCTGGATGGTTACTAGTGTGATTTGGGTGGTTGCTAGGGTGTTCTGGTTGCTAAGTGGTTGTTTAATGGCATAAGTAAAAAGCATCCAGCTTGAAGTGGATTTGAACGTGTTGCTATACAGTTGCTAAGGTATTCTGAATGATTGCTAGGGCGCTGCTAGGTGGATGCTAGGTTGTTCTGGGTGGTTGCTATGGTGATTTGGGTGGTTACTAGGGTGTTCCTGTTGCTATCTTTTTTAATGGCCTAAGTAAAAAGCATCTATCCTCAAGTGTTTTTTAGCTGACTGCTAAACAGTTGCTAAGGTGTTCTGAATGGTTACTAGGGCATTGCTAGGTGGATTGTAGGGCGTTCTGGATGGTTACTAGTGTGATCTAGGTGGTTGCTAGGGTGTTCTGGTTGCTAAGTGGTTCTTTAATGACATAAGTAAAAAGCATCCAAGTTGAAGTGGATTTGAACGTGTTGCTATACAGTTGCTAAGGTGTTCTGAATGGTTGCTAGGGCGTTGCTAGGTGGATGCTAGTTGCTAGGTGGTTCCTGGTTTGCTAAGTGGTTCTTTAATGACATAAGTAAAAAGCATCAAGTTGAAGTGGATTTGAGCGATGTTGCTATACAGTTGCTAAGGTGTTCCTGAATGGTTGCTAGGGCGTTTGCTAGGTGGATGCTAGGTTGTTCTGGGTGGTTGTTAGGGTGTTGCTATGGTGATCTGAGTGGGTGCTAGGGTGTTCTGGTTGCTAAGTGGTTGTTTAATGGCCTAAGTAAAAAGCATCTATCCTCAAGTGTTTTTTAGCTGACTGCTAAACAGTTGCTAAGGTGTTCTGAATGGTTACTAGGGCATTGCTAGGTGGATTGTAGGGCGTTCTGGATGGTTACTAGTGTGATCTAGGTGGTTGCTAGGGTGTTCTGGTTGCTAAGTGGTTCTTTAATGACATAAGTAAAAAGCATCCAAGTTGAAGTGGATTTGAACGTGTTGCTATACAGTTGCTAAGGTGTTCTGAATGGTTGCTAGGGCGTTGCTAGGTGGATGCTAGGTTGTTCTGGGTGGTTGTTAGGGTGTTGCTATGGTGATCTGAGTGGGTGCTAGGGTGTTCTGGTTGCTAAGTGGTTGTTTAATGGCCTAAGTAAAAAGCATCCACCCTCAAGCGTTTTTTAGCTTGTTGCTAAACAGTTGCTAAGGTGTTCTGAATGGTTGCTAGGGCATTGCTGGGTGGATTGTAGGGTGTTCTGGATGGTTACTAGTGTGATCTGGGTGGTTGCTAGGGTGTTCTGGTGGCTAAGTGGTTGTTTAATGGCATAAGTAAAAAGTGTCCAGCCTGAAGTGAATTTGACCTATACAGTTGCTAAGGTGTTCTGAATTGTTGCTAGGGCGCTGCTAGGTGGATGCTAGGTTGTTCTGGGTGGTTGCTATGGTGATTTGGGTGGTTACTAGGGTGCTCCTGTTGCTATTTTCTTTTTTAATGGCCTAAGTAAAAAGCGTCCATCCTCAAGTGTTTTTTAGCTGGCTGCTAAACAGTTGCTAAGGTGTTCTGAATTGTTGCTAGGGCATTGCTAGGTGGATTGTAGGGTGTTCTGGATGGTTACTAGTGTGATCTAGGTGGTTGCTAGGGTGTTCTGGTGGCTAAGTGGTTGTTTAATGGCATAAGTAAAAAGCGTCCAGCCTGAAGTGAATTTGAACGTGTTGCTATACAGTTGCTAAGGTGTTCTGAATTGTTGCTAGGGCGCTGCTAGGTGGATGCTAGGGTGTTCTGGGTGGTTGCTATGGTGATTTGGGTGGTTACTAGGGTGCTCCTGTTGCTATTTTCTTTTTTAATGGCCTAAGTAAAAAGCGTCCATCCTCAAGTGTTTTTTAGCTGGCTGCTAAACAGTTGCTAAGGTGTTCTGAATTGTTGCTAGGGCATTGCTAGGTGGATTGTAGGGTGTTCTGGATGGTTACTAGTGTGATCTAGGTGGTAGCTAGGGTGTTCTGGTTGCTAAGTGGTTCTTTAATGACATAAGTAAAAAGCATCCAGGTTGAAGTGGATTTGAACATGTTGCTATACATGTGTGTTATACATGCTATACATGTACTTTAGTGTGTTGCTGTACAATTGCTAAGTTGGTCTGAATGGTTGCTAGGGTGCTGCCAGATAGATGCTAAGGTGTAATGGGTGGTTGCTAGGGTGTTTCTATGGTGATCTGGGTGGTTACTAGGCTGTTCATGTTGCTAAGTGGTTGCTAAGTGGCTTCCGTCCTTGAGTGGTTTTTAGAATGTTGCAATACAGTGTTCTGAATGGTTGCTAGGGTGTTGCCATGTCGATCTGGGTGGTTGTTAGGGTGTTCTTTTTGTTTAGTGGATATTTAATGACCTAAGTAAAAAGCACCCATCCTCAAGTGTTTTTTAGAATGTTGCTATATAGTTGCTAAGGTGTTCTGAATGGTTGCTGTTGCGTTGACTTTGTGTGTTTTTGTTGGTGAGTATGTGAGCTTCACATTTTGAAGCTGACAGTCTTTGTGTGTGATTTCCTGTGACATGTGGTAACAGACATCTGTCTCTATTGTACTGTGTTTGCAGAAGCGTCATACACATGTAAATGCATCCTCCGGCAGGCCAGATGCTTCATTCTAAGCATGATGTCTTTCTGTCAGTTAAACCCTACTAGCTTACAGTGCAGTATTCAGGAATGTTTCCTTACTGCCGTAATGACCTGAGCTCCGCTGAACGGCCGCTGACTGTCTCCACGGCAACAGCTGTAGAATGCGCCCTGCGGTGCGTGTGAGGGAATTCTGGCTGCTCAGGATTCCGTGAGCTCCGGGGCTTTGTGTTTGAGTTTAAGGGAACGGACCACAGATGCTGTGATTACTGACCTCCACCTCTTCTCCTCCTTCCCGTCTTTCTCCTCTGTAACCCTCCTTCTTTTATAACTCTTTAAGATTCCAGCCCCCACTCCTTAAGGAGCCGTGCCTGCAAGCTGTCACTCCGATGCCATCTCCGTCAAGGTTCACTGGTTTTTGTAGCACTCAAGAAGAGAAAGACAGAGCAGACTTCAAGGTTGTAACTGCTAGATGAAGGGTTTAAGGAGCTTTTCCAGTAAACTGTTTAACCAAATGCACCAAAGTTGGAAGGTAGAGCTCACCTAAAATGCAAGTTATGTAATTGTTTACTCATCCTAATGTCATTCCAGGTTTTTAAGAATATTACAGTGACCACATTCTGCCAAACATAGTCCACTATATTCCAAGCCTTCTGAAGTGCTAACTTTGTGTGAGGAACAGGCCAAGTTGTTATCCATCACAGGTCTCAAATCTCACTTCCTTATGTTGCTGTAATGCCAACAAATGCAACAACCAATGGAATTTAAACCTGGTGCAACACTTCCTGCAAATTATTCAAATGTAAGAAATAACATCCTAGTAAACATTCTGTATAATATCTTCTTTCGTTTTGACAGAAGAAAAGAAATTGGCTTGGAATGACTTGAGTAACTTTGTTCAGAGGACAATCATAAAAAAGAGGAAACTGACTCAAAACATGTATTTCACTACATCAATCATTAGAAAGATCAATTGCCATTCCTCAGTGAACTTTGTCTTTATGTTTTAACCTACAGATTAGGACGTGATTTGTGCAAAGATTAGGGACATGATGTGGAAGTGAGGAGACGACAGGAAGGAACAAGAAGGAAATAAAAAAGAGAATGTGGGTGAGGCTGAGTAAAACAATCCATTCTTCCCCATCTGGAATGTGGGATGTTTCTTCTTCCTCTCCTAGCGTGGGTGGTTTAAAATACCTCTTTACCTTCTAAAACATATTAATACCGCCTTTCTTCCTTCTCGCTCGCTCTTTCGCTGCTTTGCACACATCGAATCTGCAACCAATTACAGCTCTTTGGAATCAGAAAACCATCCAAGATTTGCAGCCTAAAGGTCCTTTCATATGACTCGCATCAACGTTCGCCAATTCATTGAACTCTTGGAGTGAAGCGGCAAGCTCTTTGTTACTGGTCAAAGAAAGTCTTTTAACTTTGTACCCTCTTCACTTATCAGCTTTTAAAAAGGGAGGAGAAAATGCTCTTGTTGAAGTCAAAGCAGTCTGTCCAATCAGACATCAGAAATTTGACAGATGCCAACATTGACAGGTTGTGTAACGTTCCTTCATTCTTATAAATAATGAACAAGGAAAGAACGTGAGGCCAAGTACAGTGTCCCATACTCAGAATTTGTGCTCTGATTTCACCCATCCAAGTGCACATACACAGCAGTGAGAAGTGAACAAATGCACACACCAGATCAGTGGCAGCCATTTTTGCCCAGGGAACAGTTAGGGGTTCAGTGCCTTGCTCAAGGGTCTTGGGGGTGGAAGAGAGTGCTGTACATCCCCCCCACCTACACAGTCCCTGCCGGTATCGAGACTTGAACCTGTGACCTTTGGGTTACAATTCTGACTCTCTAACCATTAGGCTGTGACTGCCCTTAACTACTCAAAGACCCAGACTTATGGATCCAGTATTGGGTGGCTACTTGATGTCTAATATAAAATGTGGCTCCTAATGGAGCACCAGTTGAGATCCTCTTCTGTTGAGAGACAAATGAAACTAATGGCTTGTAATTACTAGGATGTGAGTATGTTAAGACCTCAATCCAACCTGTTTGGCACACCAGACATGCCATGTTCGCTCTTAAATGGAAGGGTATCATTAAGTAATTTATTTTATATTCAGCACGACTGACATGTTTTCCTTCACTCATTGCCTGAGCATCAAAGCTCTTTTTACCTGTCAGAGGTGTCCGTCTGAGCAGGTGGAGACACACCTGGCCAAGATTTCGCACAATGCTTTAGTTGTTACAGTCGCGCTCAAACACACTGTCTGGTATGTACGTGCACAACCTTGATAACTAATCCTGTATCAGGTTCTCACTTCAGAAGAATACCCTTTCTGCAAATATGAGGAAAAGCATCTTGTTTGAGTCCTTAGAATAGCAGTATCGTGTCTAGACGGCGCCTTTGTTGTGCAGAAAGTCCTGGGCGATTTGCATGCAAATTCGTATATTGTTTTTATGTGGAGACCTGCAGAAACCCTAACTCTGGTCATAAGCTTGAAGTGAATCTCAATAGTTTCACAGTGAGCTTTGCCTTCTAGACATGACTAATTTCAGGACCTTGAAGAGGGTAAGATGTTTGTGTTGGGAATGCTGCAGCGGAACATTAGCAAATTGTAACCGAAGGCAAAGTTGCGGAATAAAATTGGCAGGAGAGGCTTGGATAACTGATCTCATACTAACCAACTTGGCTCTCATTGTGCACAAGCCCTTTTTGAATATTAATGCCTGTCCTCCACACCATGGAACAATCTGAGCCTGAAAATCATGGAAATATCTGTGCTTTAACACCCGGTGATGCATTAAAGCTTATGTTTGCAAAGGAACATGCAGTTTCCCAGTTTCTGAATCTTCTGGAGTTCTTGCATTACAAGGGGAAACCACAGAATTTCCAAAGAGTATTCTTTTTCTGGGAGTCATGTGGCTGAGCTTCTGTTTTTGTCCTTGTGAGTTGAAAAACTTGTATCTTTAACCTTGGAATATTTCATAGGAAGGATGAGGTCATTGGGAGGTCATCAAGTTTGGTCTGATCATGACGAGACAATGCATTTGAGCTGTGAAGTATCCCAAGGATGCAGAATGAAGTAAGAGACTTTTGGCGGCCGTGGTTTTGGTAAGATTTAGAATCTTTACCCAGAATCCACTTGAAATGGATATCCTTAGTAGTAAACGACAGTAGAAGTGTTCCATTTCTGGCTGATCTGAGTGCAGTTGTCTCAGTCTCATATAGGAATTACAATACTAATCTTGGATCAAGGTGGTTGTCCTTGATCAGTGCGACTCACGGTGGCCCTCATGCTCGCATACCGCAACTTTTTCTCTGCTCTCGGTTTGACTCGAAGCCAGATCTCCAGTTACACTTCCTGTTTTCCCTCACGTTTCTGTGGTTCCGCCTGACCATTCCCACCGGCCCTACGCAGCTCAGCACAGACAGATTCCAACAATTCCCTGCGCTATTCCCATCGGAGCACTGCGTGGCGAGAGCTTGGGAAAGTCCTCTTCCGGAGTCAACGATCCACCAGGCAACAGAGCCTCTTGTTTCTCTCTCCTCTCTCTTTCCCTTCTTTTTGCCCTCAGCTCGCTCTCAAAATCAACATTTCCAGAGTGAATGTAAACCAAACCGCCAGAGTGATGGAGTCTAAATGAAGGTCTGAAAGTTTTCACGACCTTCAGTAACATTAGGAATCCAAGGAAACGCATACATTGGTTTTCCTCTTCAGATCAAAATCAGATGGGCTCCTGCATGATTTGAGCCTTTTTTAAAAAGGATATTTCTTGAGACACCACTGGAGACTTTTGTTGAGCCTTTGCCTCCTCTGGTTTTTAGAGTCTCGAACTCTTCTCAGTTTTGCCAAGATACTAAAATCTGTAACCTAAACACTGAAACATAGCATAACTCAAATCTTTTGGTCTGAAGTCATTTGGTCTGATTTGGCAATCCTTTATAGGAGACCCATTTCAGATAACTAGGGTCTTCTTTAGAAGAAACAACTGAGACATTACGGTTTTCTCACCCAAAATAAGATCAACATTTGATTGTAGACTGTAAGATCTTGGCAAATTGTGAGACACTGTTGAGATCACTTTTAAAACCCCAGCGGGGACACATGTTAGATTACTGGGGTCTCATTCTCCACAGATTCCACTTCCTGTTATCTTCCTTCCTGTGTGACTATCTGTCCGTGATGTCGCCCCGTAGCTAACGCTTGCATAAACAAGAAAATAACAGTTTGTCATGCCTTTCTCTCCCTTGAGGTCTCCGGGGCTTAAAGTGTCGCACGGTTGGTCATGTGGTTCTGTCTTAAAACCATAATTACAACGTCCATGGTTTCGCTGCGCTCATTTGACCCAAGCAAATGTAAACAGCCATCATCTTCCTCCATGTCCAGGAAGAGTATCATTAACAATAAGTTATTTGAATGTTATTGTAATGTTTTACAATCCCGACACCGCAACAACAGGGAGCATACTGTAGCTGCGATTCAAATGTACAACAATTCACAGTGAGATTATATTTGGAAGGCACTGATAGGGGGGCATGAACACACATGAATGAATTGTTTGCTATATCCTCTCCACTTCCTGTCTCATTCTGTGGCCGACATAGAATTGTTCCTGTCTGAAGCTTGTCCTCTCCCACAGAGGATAACAATGGCAGAGCAGTAAATGTGGCATGTAGTGCCCCAGTCTGTGTGTGTGTGTAAATGTGTACATAAGTGGATATGTGTGTGTGTGTGAACTGTAATCTTTAAGAAAAAAAAAGAAAGATCAGTAGTTAAAAATTGGGGAAGGGGTGATTTTTCTGAGCAAAACATCCCTACCCTGATGAATGAGAATTAGGGGTGGTTGCCAGGGTGTTACTATGTGGTTAAGGTTTTCAGTACAATGCTGTATAGTTACTAGTGTATTTTGGAATGGTTGTTGCTGAGGGGTTGCCAGGGTGTTGTTAGGCTTTACAGTGCTGTTGCCATGGCATTGTTGCGGTGTTACAAAAGATTGAGTGTAATATTATGTGGTTGCTAGTGTGTCTTAGATGGTCGCTATGTTGTTACTATATGGTTGCTAATGTGCCATAGTATTTTTGGTGGATGCCAAGCCATGGCTATTGGTTATTAAAAATTTAATTATTAAAATTATTAATAAGAATAATTCTTTATGGCTTATTTATTATCAAAATTATTAATAATTATTTTTTTTTTTTTTTATGGGAAAAGGTTGGTTATTTACCTGATGAAGTGTCATTGCTATGATAGAAGAGGATTATGGTGTTATGTGGCTGTTCAGGTATTCAGTACAATACTGTACGGTTACTAGTTACTAGTTTGTATTGGGTGGTTTCTATGCCATTGCTAGGTGGTTGCCAGGGTGTTGTTAAGGTTTAATGCTGGGGTAGTGGTGGTTGCTATGGTGTTGTAAGGTTTTCGGTACAATGCAATGTGATTGGTATGGTGTTTGAGATGTATGCTGTTGCTAGAGTGTAATGAGTGGTTGCCAGGGTTTTGTTAGGGTTTAATGTGCTGTTGCTGTGGTGTTATGGGTGGTTGCTAAGTTGTTGCTATGTGGCTAATGTTTTCAGCACATTGCTACATGATTACTAGTGTTTTTGGGATGGTTGCTATGATGTTGCTGAGTAGTTGCCAGGGTGTTGTTAGGGTATAATAGGTTGTTGACATGGTGTTGCTGGATGATATATTATTGGTTATAAGATGTTGTTGTTATGTGTTTAAGATTTTCAGGATGTTTTGGGGGGTTGCCATGATGTTGTTAGGGTGTTTTGGGTGGTTGCTATGCTGTTACTACATGGTTGCTAATGTGTAATGAGTGGTTGCCAGGGTGTTGTTAGAATTTAATTTGTTGTTTCCATGGTGTTGCTGGGTTACACATTATTGGTTAAAAGATGTTGTGGTTATGTGTTTAAAGTTTCCAGGGTGTTTTAGGGGTTTGCCATGGTGTTGCTAGGGTGTTATGGGTGGTTGCCAAGCCATAGCTATTGGTTATTGAAAACTGGGTTAAGGTTGGTTATCTACCTGATGAAATATCACTGCTATGATGCAAAAAAAAACATGGAGTGGTACCAAGGTGTTGCTATGTAGTTGTTAAGGTTTTCAGTACTATGCTGTGTGGTTGCTAGTTTGTATTGTGCGGTTTCTATGCTGTTGCTAGGTGGTTGCCATGGTATTGTTGTTTAATACTGGGGATGTTATTGGTGGTTGCTGTGATGTTGCTAAGGTTTTCAGTGCAATGCTATGTGGTTGGTAGGGTTGCTATGGGTTTTTTAAAATTGGGGAAAGGTTGGTGAAATTCCTGAGGAAACGTCACTGCCATGATGCAAGAAAATTAGGGATGGTTTCCAAGGTGTCGCTATGTGGCTGTTAAGGTTTTCAGCATGATCCTGTTTGTTTTGGGTACTTGCTAGATGGTTGTCAGGGTATCATTAGGGTTTAATGATGGGGTAGTAATGGTGGTTGTTATGGTGTTGTTAATGTTTTTGCAGTGCTATGTGATTGCTATTGTGATTTGGATGGTTGCCATGCTGTTGCTAGATGGTTGCTAGTGTGTTGTTAGGGTTTAATGTGCTGTTGCTATGGTGTTGCTGTGGTGTTATGGGTGATTGCTAGATTGTTGCTATGTGGCTGTTAACATTTTCAGCACATTGCTATTTGTTAACTAGGGTGCTGGGGATGGTTGCTATGTTGTTGCTGAGTAGTTGCCAGGGTGTTGTTAGGGTTTAATGGGTTGTTTCCATGACATTGCTTGGTTATATATATTGATGTAAAGGGAAAGGGTGGTAATTTACCTGAGTAAATGTCACTGCCATGATGCAAGAAAATTTGGGGTCATTACCACGATGTCTCTACGTGGTTGTTAAAGGGATGGTTCACCCAAAAATGAAAATTTTATGTTCATCTGCTTACCCCCATGGCATCCAAGATGTAGGTGACTTTGTTTCTTCAGTAGAACACAAATGAAGATATTTAACTTAAACCGTTGCAGTCTGTCAGTCATACAATGGCAGTCAATGGCTACCAAATCTTTGAGAGTAAAAAAAACATACACAAAACCAAATCAAACCCTGCGACTTCTGGCGATACACTGATGCCCTAAGACGCAAAACGATCAGTTTGTGTGAGAAACTGAACAGTATTTATATAATTTTTTACTTCTGATTCACCGCTATGTCCTACTGTCCTACTGCATCTGGCGCGTGACGTGTATGCACTCTGGTGTAGTATACGCGAACGCTGAAAGCGATCTGCGCTTATACGTCTTATATCGGAGTTATCTTATATCTGCTTATATCTGCGCTTATATCTGAGTTATTTGGCAGATTTACTGAGCCTCTTCCGGTTTGTGTCAGCAGAATCTGGACCTACAAACAGGAAAGACAGAGAACAGACAGTAAACGTGTTTGCACTTTAGATGCAGACTCTCAGTATGAGTGACGGCCAGGCTGTCCTCTCTCTGTGGAAATCACACATCTATCTCGCAGATTCTGAGAAGTGCAGAGAGCATGATGTCATCGATTTGAGGGCCCTCAGGGCCACAGCCGAGTGAAGGCTTTATGAGAACCAGCTGTGAGGAGGAGGAGAAACACAGAGTTAAAGCTGGCTCTCCTCAACATCTCGGTCACTGGAGTGCTGAACACCAGATACGTGACACATCACAGAGCAAAAAACATTCCATTAAGTGCGATTTCATCACTGCACTACATTCAAAACATCAAACCATAAAAATCTGCCTTTATTTATTCACCTCATGTTGTTCCAAATGACTTTTATTCTTCTGAGAAACACAAAAGAGTACATTTTCAAGACAAACTTTAAGAAAGCCCGACCAGAAAGTTGAAAAGTTTTAAGAAGTTTTACGTTTGATGGTTTTCAGTTTGAAATAGTTTGAAGTTTAAAGTAGTTTTGAAAAGTTAAAGTTTGAATGTAGTCTTTCAGATAGATAGATAGATAGATAATTAACATGTTGTTAGTATGATTCTAACATTATTAGCAAGTCACTAGCATGTTGCTAGTCTGTTTCTAGCATGTTTCTTGTATGATTAGCATGTTAATAGCATGTTGCTAGCATGATTAGCAAGTTATTAATATGTTGCTAACATGTTTCTAGCATGATTAGCATGTTACTAGCATGATTCTAGCACAATTAGCAAGTTATTAACATGTTGCTAGTCTGTTTCTAGCATGATTGACATATTACTAGCGTGTTGCTAGCATGATTATCAAGTTGTTAGCATGTTTTTACCATAATTAACAAGTTGTTAGCATGTTGCTAGTCTGTTTCTAGCATGATTAACATGTTACTAGCACGATTAGCAACTTGCTAGCATGTTGCTAGCATGATTAGCAAGTTGCTAACATGTTTTTTGCATGATTAGCAGGTTGTTAGCATGTTCCTAGCGTGATTACGAAGTTGTTAACATGTTTCTAGCATGTTTCTTGTGTAATTAGCATGTTAATAGCATGTTGCTAGCATGATTAGCAAGTTATTACTATGTTGCTAACATGTTTCTAGCATGATTAACATGTTACTAGCATGATTCTAGCACAATTAGCAAGTTACTAGCATATTTCAAGCATGATTAACAAGTTACTAGCATGATTCTAACATGTTAGTAACATGTTACTATTAATATGATTAGCAAGTTATTAACATGACGTTAGCATGTTTCTAGCATGATTAGCAAGTTACTAGCATGATTCTAGCATGATTAACATGTTAATAGTATGTTGCTAGCATGATTAGTTATTATGTTGCTAACATGTTTCTAGCATGATTAGCATGTTACTAGCATGATTCTAGCATGATTAACAAATTACTAGCATGTTTCAAGCATAATTAGCAAGTTACTAGCATGTTTAAGCATGATTAACAAATTACTAGCATGATTAGCATGGTAATAGCATGTGGCTAGCATAATTAGCAAGTTATTAACATGACGTTACCATGTTTCTAGCATGATTAGCATGTTAATAGCATGTTGCTAGCATGATTAGCAAGTTATTAACATGCTACTAACATGTTTCTAGCATGATTAGCAAGTTACTAGCATGATTAGCATGGTAATAGCATGTTGCTAGCATGATTAGGAAGTTATTAACATGACGTTAGCATGATTATCAAGTTACTATCATGATTCTAGTTGCTAGGCTTGGCTAGATAGATTCCGTCAATGTAAGTCTATGGGAATTTTGGTGGTTTTTAATCTTTAATTTAATGAAAACTATAAGTCGGATCAGTTAGAAAAGATACAGCACATTACGTGAGATCAGTCTGAAGAGCTGGGCTGAGTTTGGTGGTTCTAGCTTGAAAGCTCTAGGAGGAGTAACGTTCAGAAATTTGGCTAAGAAGAATAAAAAGCTTAAGTTGCTTTCTCAAGCCAACCTAATAACGCACTGGTCACTCTTTTACATTCAATAAAGGTAAACTGAAGCTTTCAAAACTGCATGAGTCACATGCAATACATTTATGATGCTTTTTTGGTCTGTTTTAGCTTTAGAAATCCATCCACTCATGAAAAACAGCTTCTCAAGCATTCACCTCCTTTTGTCGTCTTCTGAAGAAAGCATGTCATGAAGGTTTGGAACAACATGAGAGTATATTCGCATGTATTTTTAACACGGTTCCTTTCATTGAGCACTCAAATCCGTTCGTCTGTTACCATGCAAGATTCTGATTACCATGCAAACGCTCCCGCTTACGTCATGTAGGAAAACTGCGGATCTGACCTGCCCTTTGTGGACCTGACCCTTTGTTTGCATGTGTGTGTTCATGAATACGTGCTGCATGTCCCATATGAAACCCTCCTACAGTTCGGCTCGGCTGCAGGCTTTGGCTCACCAGGCTTGATCAGAGCGAGAGAAAGTGACGGAGAAAAAAAAAAAGATAAGATTTATAGCTAAACACAGATGGTCTTCTCACACACTCACATTTTTACACATCGTTCCACTAATATAATGCTGTTATGTAGAATAAATGTGACGAATCTACATTCTTTTGCTGAATCCAAGAGGATTTGCCAAATTAATAACTGCTCCACACACAAAACAAACACTTATACTTTTGTCAGCGTCCCATTAAAATAATTATTATTGTTTGCAAAAAAATAGCATGCATTTCTTTGTGAAATTAACAAATTTATATGTGTGTGTATATTTATTTATTTATTTGTTTGTTTGTTTTTCCAATCTGCATGCTTCATTTTGACTCCATACTGACACATTTCAGAATGCGGCAATGCACAAAAAAGTTTCACGTAGCGTTTGCATTTGCATACTTACATAAAATACAGAAATAAAATTGTCAGTTTAAATTTAATCAGGTTTAATAACAGTAATATTATATTTAGTATTATAATAATGTGATTTTTTTATTATTATTATTATTATTATCATAAATAAGTAATGTAAATAGTACATTACATTACTTAATATATTATGTAATTATATTACATTATTTATTATTATATTAATATAATTTTAATTAATTAATTATTAATTAATTAATTCATTCATTCATTTTAAATTGCAGTTGCTAGTTGCTATTTTGTGTGTGTGTGTGTGTGTGTAATAAAAGTTTTATTTGGTTTAATGTTAATTTAATTTATAAAAGATTTATTTAGTTTAATTTTAACATTTACATTTATTTTGTTAGATTTTATAAATTATAATTATTTTAAATTGCAGTTATTTTATTGTATTTTTATTCTATTTAATTTTATTTAATTTCATTTTATTTTGCACAGTGTTCACAGTGAGTTTTAATTAAGATTATCTGTGTATTTATTAAAGTTGTATTTGGTTTAATTTGAATAATTTGATTTATAAAATATTTATTTGGTTTAATTTTAATCTTTATGTTTATTTTATTGC
Organism: Labeo catla; assembly: GCA_012976165.1. Classification (NCBI taxonomy): domain Eukaryota; kingdom Metazoa; phylum Chordata; class Actinopteri; order Cypriniformes; family Cyprinidae; genus Labeo; species Labeo catla. Next base: position 11,722 of record VONZ01001420.1, on the reverse strand, counting down.
ATTTTATAAATTGTAAAGATTTAGTTTAATTAATTGCAATTAATTTTGTTATTGTATTTGTTTGTATTTATTTATGTTTATTTTACACATTCACTGATCTTGCAAACACTTTTTGGCATTTTGAGATTCTAATTAGGACATTATTTGTGTATTTATAGAAGTTTTATTTGGTTTAGTTTTAATAATTTAATTATAAAATTATAAAAACACCTATGTTTGTTTTATTACATTTTATAAATCATAGTTATTTATTTTAAATTGCAGTAAAATTTTTTTGTATTTTTATTCTATTTATATAATTTTATTTAATTTAATTTTTTTTACACATTATTCACAGCCCTTACAGGCACTTTGTTTGTTTGTTTGTTTGTTTGTTTGTTTGTTTTTGGCATTTTGAGGTTTTAATTAAGAGATTATTTGTGTATTTATAAAAGTTTCATTTGGTTTAATTTTAATGAAATAATTTATAAAAGATTAATTTGGTGTAATTTTAACATTTACGTTTATTTCGTTACATTTTATAAATTGTAATTATTTTAAATTGCAATTCATTTTTTATTGTATTTATTTTTTATTTCATTTTATTTTACACAATCACAGATCTTACAGACACTTTTTCACATTTAATATCTAATTAGGACATTATTTGTGTGTTTAGAAAAGTGTAATTTGGTTTAATTTTAATAATTTAATTTATTTAAAAAATTATTTGGTTTAACTTTAACATTTACATTTATTTTATTACATTTTATAAATTGTAATTATTTATTTTAAATCGCAATTAATTTTTTATTGCATTTTTATTGTATTTATTTTTTATTTCATTTTATTTGAGGCATTATTCACAGCCCTTACAGACACTTTTTGGCATTTTGAGAGTTTAATTAGGACATTATTTGTGTATTTATTTAAAGTTTTGGTTGGTTTAAGAGCTCATAAGTATAACAAAACAAGCACACAAACCATCTGTAACTGACATGTTTACTCTGCAGCACTTATCGCACACACCAAAAGCTTTTCTGCTCTGCCGGAAAGAACCTTTTTCTGCATTCTTTAACTTAATAAGCGCAGAATGTGTCCGCTCTTCCTCTGTATCTGCTCTGTGTGTCTCTGGAATGATAAAGATCTGCTGTTTGGGGCTGTTAGTCGCTTACATAACATTACTGATGGCTTCTGATGGCCGACCTCACCATCCTTCACTCACATGATCTCCTAATAGCATTGTATACAAGAATCTAAAGTGTATTAAGGAATCTTGGGACCCGTGGAATCTTGCATGTGTCTCCTCTAGTTTGATCCAATCCTCTTTCTGCTCAGAACAATGAACTTCCTGTCATCCAATCAGCTGATGGGCATCAGGTCAGGGGGCGGGACAGGTAAAGGTCTTTCGGGTCATATGGAGTTTTTTATTGGCCGGAACAGATGGCTCACTTTCTCCATGTCATGCTTTATCTCACAGAGGTCACGTTTAACAATAGCAAAGAGAACAAAGACTATAAAAAGACCCTAAAATTAAGGTCATAAACACAGCTACTGCCAGGTTTACTGTTTGTGGCTATCAGGGTGAGTTTACTAAGCTTCTGTTTGCTCACACTTAAGGTCAGTGAACTAAACAAACTCCAAACACTAAGTATGAAATCATATAGTTTGCTCCAGCCGATGTAAAACTATATTTAAATGTTATTTAACACCTGCTCTTGACCTTGTATAGATTATTGCTTTATTTAATCTCGGGTATACATGGCATGCTCAAACTTTGGCTCTTTATTTTCATTTCTTTCTCTCTCTCTCTCTTTGCATTTTTGGAAAGAGAAAGAGAGGGGGAGGGAGGATAGGGGAACGCTGATGTTGCTCTGCAAACATGTGACTCGACACACACACACACACACACACACACACAGCTGAAAATCATTTAGGACTGCAGGTTGGCCGAGAGCGAGAACGAGAAAAGATAGAAAGAAGGAAAAGAGAGCAAATTAAAGAGATTATACTTTTTGATCTTGCCTGGGAAATTTAGACCTGTACCATGGTAATACTTTGTTTTATAGATATACGCTAAGGCCCTAAGGTAGGCAATGTATAATGGCAAATAATAATAATAACAATTTTACATGCATCTTACATAATACAATTTTTAATTTAAGTAATAATTTAATTTATCTTATTTAGTTTTAATAATAAGAAGAATAATTTTAAATAATAATAATAATCATTTTGTTTTTTTTTTTAATTTTTACTTCATGTTAATTTAATTTTTACTTTATTTTTATTTGACAAGTTTAATAGTTATTTTATCCTATGTTGGAAATTAAGACATGTATCATGTTTCTTTAGTTATTTTATCCTATGTAAAAACTTGCACCATGCACCATGGTAATACTTTGTTTAATAATTTAATAATAATTTTACATAATAATAGTATCATTTAAATGATTTTGTTTTAATAATAATGATAATAATTTAAAATAATAATATATAATTAATATTTTAATTATTCATAATTATAACTGATTAATAATAATAATTCTACATAAAAATAATTTAAACTTGTAATATTTTTATATATTATATATACTTATTTTTTGTTTTACCGTTAATTTTGATTATTCATTTTAATTTACAGTTCCATTAATTATTTTATCATATGTCAGAAATTTAGACATGTACCATGGTAATACTTTGTTTAATAATTTTACATAATAATTTACATTAAAACATTTGAAATAATTTTAGATTTAGTTTTTCTCCTTTATTTTAATTATTAATTTTAATTTACAGTTTTAGTCAGTTATTTTATCCTATGTGGGAAATTTAGACCAAGGTAATAGTTTGTTTTATAGATAAAATACCCTAAGGTAGGCTATCTATCAGAGTACCATGACATATAATAATAATAATCCATAATATTAATAATGTTACATGATCATTTTACATAATAACAGTTATTTTAAGTAACAATTTAATTAAAATTATTTAGTTTTAATAATAATGACAATAATTCTACATAATAATAATTTCAAGCTGTAATAAATGTTGCCTTTTTTTTTACTTTATTGTAATGTGTAATGATTCATTTTAATTTAAAGCTTCATTGTTTTATCCTATGTCGGAAATTTAGACATGCACCATGGTAATACTTTGTTTAATAATTTAATAATAATTTGACATAATTATAATTTAATTAAAATGATTTTGTTTTACACAAATTTTCATTTTTATCCTTTATTTTAATTCTTAATTTTAATTTACAGTTTTATTCAATTATTTTTATAATATGTGTTTTATTTTATTCATTCTGGCAGTCAAGTCCTCTGCCATTTAATACCAGCAGTTTTGCATGGTTTACATTAATTGCTAATCAAAATAAGAGGACTCACCACACCAAAGTGTGAAACTCCACAGCACAACAACACTCTCATTATTGCTCTTGGCTGACGCTCAGAAAAACAGGCAACGATGCCAAGGAATACTCACTCACAGATAGATCAACACACTGAGTACCACTAGAGCCCAACGACACACCAGAGGCCTAATCGCCGGCGCGAGGCAACGTGGAAATCTCGAAATAGCCCAATTTGGTAACCTTTACGTCATCTGAGCTAGAGAGGAAGGTTTTTACGGCCGCCTCCAGTGGTGGCAGAATGCTGGGAATGTGGGTTAATCGTTGAGCTCTTGCACATGTGGAATGGCGCTCGCCGAACATGCAAACAGATGGGGTTCGTTTATGTTGCACCCCCGCTTGTGTCCCGTGGACATTGTCATACTTCCGTTTGGCAGAACAAAAAGAACAGACGCACACGTATGCGCTCGACAATCCTCTCCTAATGTGGTGGATAAGTGGTAACACCTGCGGCGAGGGTCCAGATCGCTTGAAAACAGACCTGACTGCTTAGCAAGTTCTTTATTGGGTGTTTGATAATTACTGGATCCTTTAAAACACAGAGCAGAGAGAAATAAGAGGTCGTAGGTCATGTCAAGTCAGTTTTTCTTGGCTGTTTGGTCACCTTGATATTCTGAACCTGTTTTAACTACAGTAACCAGACTGACTACAGTCTTTTATATTAGGGTTGTGAGTCATTCAGCCTCCAGGTCTGAGTCCACTCCTGTGTCATAAGAATTTTGTTGTTTAATAAGTAGATGACTGTTGTAAATGTCCAATATTTCTTAACCACATGGAATGTGAAAAGTGTTGTATGGTGTTAAATGAATGCCATATTCATATAGCATGATATGTGCATGGTAATTTCTATGATATTACCACTGCATATGTCCATCAAACAAAGGTTTTACCATGATAATTGATCAAAAAAATTATATTTATGTCTGTTTCTGTGTGTAGGATGCCATCTGCTAGCACCATGACTGGCGGGAGAGCACTGCTGCTCTGTACAAACACAGAGGACTGCATCTACCAATCAGCAAACGGGTGTGTACAACTAAGTGACTACGTCTCCTTTAATTTCCTGCTAATTTGTTGTTTTACGCATGTAATTTCTGCAACCCTAGTGTTTCAACAACAGACAAGGTCTTTGTCGTACTATATGGGCCATTCTACAGAATCAGTTCAAAGCCCAAAAACACAAAGTTGTCACTGCTGAAACTCCACCCAATGTTTCGATCATGGCTGTTACGGTAGTGACAATTTTATGGGGAAACACCCAAAAAAAACCAAAGTTGTCACTGCCGAAAAGCCACCCAATGTTTCGGTCATGGCTGTTACAGTAGGGACAATTTTATGGGAAAACACCCAAAAAAACCAAAGTTGTCACTGCTGAAACTCTACCCAATGTTTCGATCATGGCTGTTACGGTAGTGACAATTTTATGGGAAAAGCGCGCAAAAACACAAAGTTGTCACCCGAAACTCCACCCGATGTTTCGATCATGGCTGTTACGGTAGTGACAATTTTATGGGAAAAGCGCAAAAACACAAAGTTGTCACTGCCGAAACTCCACCCGATGTTTGGTCATGGCTGTTACAGTAGGGACAATTTTATGGGAAAACACCCAAAAACCAAAGTTGTCACTGCTGAAACTCTACCCAATGTTTCAGTTATGGCTGTTATGGTAGTGACAATTTTGAAACACCCAAAACCCAAAGTTGTCATTGCCAAAACTCTACCCAATGTTTCTTGGTGGCTGTTATGGTAGTGACAATTTTATGGGAAAACACTCAAGAAAACAAAGTTGTCACTGCAAACTCCACCCAATGTTTTGGTCATGGCTGTTACGGTAGTGACAATTTTATGGGAAAACACTCAAGAAAACAAAGTTGTCATTGCCAAAACTCCACCCAATGTTTCGCTCGTGGCTGTTATGGTAGTGACAATTTTATGGGAAAACGCTCAAAAAAACTAAGTTGTCACTGCCGAAACTCCACCCAACATTTCAGTCGTGACTGTTATAGTAGTGACAATTTTATGGGATAACACCCAAAAAACAAAGTTGTTACTGCTGAAACTCCACCAGACTCCACTAAAACATACAGTGTTTCGGTAGTGACATGAAAATGCAGGACACATTTTTTTACATAAAGTCTCATAATTTACAAAGAAAATATCATTTTATTTTTTCCTTCTGGAAAAAAAAGATCATTTTAAACACAACAATGGAATAAAGTGCAAAAAAAAAAAAAAAAGTTGAAATTGAGGGGCTAGTGTTTTGGACAGCCACCTCCCAACTGCATGTACCCACTAAATGATGATTTTTTTATATTAAGCTTACTGATGTTTTAAATATTATTGAGGGTTTCAATAGATAATAAAATGATCTTAGTAAACATCTAAGATTTGAATACTTTAATGCTTTTTAAATGTTTCTTTTTTTTTTTGGTTATGGGACAGCAGTTTGCACCAATTCTGTAGAATGTCCAATATAGGTCTAATATAGGTTGTATTCCAGCAATTTCTTTACTGTTTGCTTAGGATGACTTGCTTATGTTGCAGCGTTTCTAATTTGTAATTTGCTTTGGATAAAAGTGTCTGTGACATTAATAGCCAATATGTTGTTGTAAGTTCATAAGAACTTTTAGTTCATGCTTTCCCAAGTTTCCCGGCAGACTGTGCCACATCCCTCATTCACTATTCGGTATTGAAACTAAACATGTCCAGTAACGTTAACACTGATAGACTTCATAAACATCCCCAGGTGGGATATTAAAGGTGATTTTGGGACAAGCCTAACTGTGAAAGTTATTTTTACCGAAAACTAATTAAACTCTTTTGGCAGTGCCAACCCACGGTGGTTTGGAATGCCACAGTGTGTTAGCACGAGCTTTAAAACCTGCAGAAGAATGGGCGAAATAAGTAAACTCAGTTTAATAAAGTCTTGTCGGTAAAGTGAGTATCTTGAGCCAAATACTGAGCAAACATGGTCAAAATAGAGAGAACTCAGCTTACAATGTCCCCAACCCCGTTAGCTCATCCTGATGAGAAGACTTTGGCTTCTATCCTGGCTGATGATGGATGGTGTACTATCCAAGAGTTTGAGCAGGCCTATTCCTGAAGGCAACGAGAAAGAGACAATCACATATTTTGTCCTACACACTCCTTATTTTCCTCTTTCCTGATTCCTCTCACCCCCTGGCTCTCCCTCATTCCCTCTTTCTCTCGCTTCTTTTCTTCAGGGTTTTGGAGCTTGACCTACTTTTTCCTCTTGGCTGCCTTGAGCTTCATGAAATGAGATACATTAGCCAGAAAGAAAGAAAAAAATAGCATGCCAAAAGAAAGTTGTTGAAAGTTTATTTGAATTTTCTGAGAGCCAAAAGTTTGTATTTGAAAAGAGAAATCACTGTTTGGAGCCACACTGGAGAAGATATTCTCCTCTGAAATCCTGTGAAGTTTAGCATACACACAAAGTTTGTAGGTTCACATTTCCTCTGTTTGTTTTTTTGGCGCAATGTCATTGGATGGAACCCAAGGTTGTGTTTATTGACTGAGCCAATTAAAGAAAGAGAAAGATGCACGCCTGTCCCTTGAACTTTGGCCTGTTGGTGGAAGCTCGTTTGGTCAAACATTCACAGAGGAGTTTTGTTTTCAGATGGACTTGAGGCAAATCCATAACCTTCAATTCGATGCGCTGATGGTGACTCACTTGTGCAGCGAAAAGCTTGTGTTTTCCGTCCACAGAGGAAAGAAGGCACACCGACTGCAAGTCCATCTGCATCTCATTAGATTTTTTGAATTTACATTTAAGAAGTCATTATAATTCAGTGTACCATTAAAGTCTAGACTCTAGACAACGCAGTTAATATCAACGTGGAAACTTTGGTTCATGCTGAATACTGACTGGTTTGTATGGTTGATTTGGTGGTTGTGAGAGATTTTGGTAATTGGTAATTCTGAAAATGTAATTTTAAATGAATGATGCTTTGAAACATGACCTTTAAATGCACAGACTCTATAATTGCTGTCTAATCACTTAATGACTGTGAGAGACTATTGATGTGTTTAGCATCTTCCCGTGGTCTCTTCAGGCTCCACTGCTGCGGATTGAAGCTTGACCAGGCCCAATCTGTGGTGCTCCAGCGGCCAGACCTGTGTGGGGTCGGGGACAGTCTCTCGTCTCTGAGCAACCTCAACCGAAGCCCAGGAGACACCATCATGCTCGCCCACAAGAGTCCCTCCAATCCTCGGCCCATTGAAAATGGTCTGGGTGGTTGCAGCAAGTCCCCCAAGACTCCCTTAGGACTTAAAAGTGCTGCCAGCATTCGGGACAAAATATCCCAGTGGGAAGGTAAAACAGAGACCACTGGGTCAAACACCCAAACAGTGGGATTGAAGGAGACTGAAGGTGGAAAGAAGAAGGTACAGCCGGAAGTACAAAGAAAAGACAGCAAGCGACTCTCCAACTGGGAGAGACAAACCTGTGGCAAAGAGAACGGGAGTAAGTCTGGAGAACCTTTGCACACCTCTGAGGGACTAGTGAAGGAAAAGGAATGGATTTTGGACAAAGCCCCAGTGGGGAAAACAACAGAAACCGGTCAGGACAAAAAGTCGGTTTTGACGCACATTAAAAAACTTGAGCAAGCGATGAAGGAGACTCCTTCCAAAGCATCCTTGTCTATGCCAGGCAATTATTTCTGCCCAGCTTCCAAAGAGGAGCAGGAAGAAGCAGAGAGGAGGCCTGTGGAGCCAATCTTTGGAACTCTGGATGTTGTGAGATCCAGCAGCCGAATTCGAAGTCGGGACTCAGAGAATGTCTACAGTGAACCTGGAGCGCCTTCCATTAACCCTTTGCCAAAACCCCAAAGAACCTTTCAACACCACACGCACACAAACAACCCTGCAGCCAACCACGGTTTCGTTAAGGGTAAACGAAATCTTCCTCCTTTACCTTCCATACCTCCCCCACCCCTTCCATCCTGTCCTCCACCACAAGGGATCTGTAGAAGACCATCCGGACGAGCTCGAAACACCAATAACAGGTAGGATGACTGATTTGATGCCAGTGCCAGTTTAAGAATGAGCTGAAGAATTTTATTGCAGCTGTTGCATTTGTACCTCACTTGAGTATTTAACCAATAACAAAGTCATTTTGGTAAGCAAGTCATCTACTTCCTGGACATCTACTTTCATTTCAAATAGATAGGAGTTGCACGAGTTGTGCAAGAACGGAAGAACTGAATACTCCAAAATTGTTGGCCAAGTCCCCAATACAGTCAGAACAAAATGGTACCATAAATTTAGCTTCTTCAGCTCAAGTCAAGCCAAATCAATCATGTGCATAAAGACCAGGCAATGCCTTTGCCAATTTTCAAGTAGCTTGTCTACTCATTATACTATCTCAGCCTAATATGAGGGCTAATTTTAAGACTGTTCAGTGAATCATCAGTAGCATCTTGCCTCAATCCACCTTCCATAGTTTTTGATGCATTACATTGGAAGCTTAATAGATCGGTACAGTCAATTTGTCAGGATTTAAAAACCCGTACTTCCTCATCTCATATTGCTGTCTGTGGTATGACTGTTTCATATGTAGACATGCTTGCGGGACAAACGGCACGTGGACTGAAAGAACCTCACAAATTTAGTAGCCTGCTAATGTGAAAATAAATCTTTTGAAACCAAGACTCCCCTAAAGGATTACATCCCCCTGTCTTTATGGGGATGCTGTTTTATCAGTACTATTTATCAGTCTAGCCCATCTATGAAAATACGTTTTTAACTTTTTAACCACCATTGTGACGCAATCTTAAACTTGTGGCCTCTCTTTGTTGAGGTGGTCTGTTATTAATCTAAGATTATGCCAAAATCCATTTATGTAAGTCTTGTTGTTCCAGTGGACCTTCAGGTCTTCAATTTCCTGTAGACTTAATTGGTCCTTCTTGGTCTTTCTCAGTCTCTTAATGAAGTTTTGTTTGTATTTGTCGAACCCGCAGGAAGTCCTACGAGTTTGAAGATCTTCTACAGTCGACAGCAGAAGGTTGTCGAGCAGATCTCTATGAGCTGTCTAAGCTAGGCCTCACACGCACTTTATCGGAGGAGAATGTCTATGAGGATATCCTAGGTAACATAATGCACTGCACCACAATGGTACCAGGTAAAACCTGGCTGACTCTTTGACTATGCACCTGACAGAGCAATTACCCAGAAGCCTAGGAGCTTGAAACTTTAATAAGGACCAAACTGAGAGAATGCCATCACAAACATTGGTGTTCCTTTGTTTAACCTCACCAGTGGTCCTCTATGTTTGGGTTACCCCACATTAGTCTTCTCCACAGCATGATGTGCAGTCCTAACAGTCTTATCAGTGCCTAGGAATAAATAGAGTTTGATTGGACGCAGGGCCTTGACATCAACAACAAAAGATATGGGAGGCCTTTTTCTTGACTTCCCAAAGCCAGCATTTGTGGTTAGTTTAGTAGCATTTTATTAGCATTTTAGTTAGCATAGCTATTTCCCTGCTCTCTGCAACCCTACCAATGGTCAACCCAGCCATGAATCTAGAATTGGGGTAGGCAAGTTCAGTCCTAGCGAGCTGCTGCACTGGAGAGCTCAACTTCAACCCTGAAAAAAACCTCACTTGCCTATTGCCTTAGTAATCCTGAAGACATTGATTAGCTTGTTCAGGTGTGTTTGATTAGGGTTAGAGCTAACTCAGCAGGACAGTGGCTCTCTAGCACTGAACATGCCTACCCCTGATCCAGAACGTATAGCTTTCTTAGGGACTTTTATCATCTGTGATTCTATAAATCTGTAGTCTTACTAGGCAGACCAAGGTAAATTTGCGCAATTGTCCTTCTTCCTTGTAATGATTAATGTTGTGTCTAATTATATAATAGCACTTTCCAATAATGGAAGATTCACCATTGGCCAGTAGCAGTCATTTTAATGTCTTTGAACGTGGAGCGTAGCGTTCTAGAACTGGATGTCCCAACATCGTAAACTGTCTTCCCACCAGCCGCATCTGGTGGATGAATCGACATGACAGAGGCTTTCTGCATCTGTAAAAAAACACCCTTCTTCCGCTCTAACATTTTTCTTATCCCCCTCTCTGTCTTATTCGTTCTTAGCACAAACTAAGACAGATTTTGCTAGGAGTTTGTCTTCTTGTTAGCGCCACTGGTGATGCCACACGCAGCTAATGAGGTTTGCATGGATTCTCTGGCAAACGTTCAAACATCTGGAAAGGAATACAAAAGCAACCAAACACATGACGTCAGTTTGAAATCTCTTCGCAGAAAAGCAGGATTAAATCAGGCAGTGTTGACAAGGGGAAATTAACAAAAATATGCCCACGTAGCTAGCACCACTGGCTGTCAGCAAACATGATTTATGACCTGTCATTATAAAAGAAATAAAATTTGTTTTTTAAAATTGAAATCTAAACTGTTTTTCTAAACTGTATTTGTAAACTGACTTTTTAAGTTGGTTTGAGAAAACCAACCAACAATTTAGTTCCTATTCCGATATCATTTCTAACTGATAAGATTTATTATCTATCTATCTATCTATCTATCTATCTATCCTCTGACTATATCTATCTATCCTCTGAGTATTTCTATCTATCTATCTATCTATCTATCTATCTATCTATCTATCTATCTATCTATCTTATCCTCTGGACTATATTTTATCCCTTCCTGAGTATTTCTATCTATCTATTCATCTATTCATCTATCTATCTATCTATCTATCTGTCTATCTGTCCCTCTGGACTATATCTATCTATCCTCTGACTATTTCTATCTATCTATCTATCTATCTATCTATCTTCTATCTATCTATATATCTATCTATCCCTCTGACTATTTCTATCTAATTCATTCATTTACATTTCATTCATTTATCTATCTATCTATCCTCTGGACTACATCTATCTATCCCTCCAGTATTTCTATCTATCTATCTATCTATTCATCTATCTCTATCTATCTATCTATCCTCTGACTATTTCTATCTATCTATCTATCTATCTATTCATCTATCTATCTATCTATCTATCTGTCTGTCTATCTATCTATCCTCTGACTATATCTATTCATCCTCTGAGTATTTCTATCTATCTATCTATCTGTCTCTGACTATATCTATCTATCTCTGAGTATTTCTATTCATTCATCTATTCATCTATCTATCTATCTATCTATCTATCTGTCCCTCTTGACTATATCTATCTATCCTCTGACTATTTCTATCTGTCTATCTATCTATCTATCTATCTATCTATCTATCTATCTATCTATCTATATTCTGACTATATCTATCTATCCATCTATCTAT